>JAADWH010000187.1:0-36480 GCA_023335995.1 Globisporangium nagaii
CCCCCCCCCCCCCCCCCCCCCCCCCCCCCCCCCCCCCCCCCCCCCCCGCAGTAGCTGTGGCGGCCACTCTCGACGCGTGCAGGCGGCACGCCTGGACACGGTGGTGTTGCTGGTGGAGGACGCGCTCGATCGATCGTTCGTTCGTCCGCAACTGTAAAAGGAAGAAAGCGTCCAGATCGGTAACGCTCAGCTGGCGCGCGCGCTGCTTGACGAACGCAAGTGGAGGTAGAGCTGTCGGTCGGTCGAGCTGCTGCCGGGCTGAGGTTGATGAGGTTGGGCCAGCCTTTGCGGATAAGAATTGATGCACTAGGTGCAGTGGATGAGAGAGGGTACGACACGTGCATCGGCCCTCTCGAACACGCCATGTCTGCTGCTGCAGTCTGCGATACAGAGAGAACAGCATTCCTATCGCATACATCCATATCGGCATTGCGCGTTTCGCCAGAGCGCGGTTTGTTCATGAAAGAACGAAGGCGGCGGCAGGAATGCGCTGTCTGGCAAACACCCATCCACGCAGGCACGCACGACAGAACGACTTGGTTCCAGTATGGCGCTCGGTTCGACTAAGCGGTGTGCTCGAAATCAGGCTCGATTCAGTCGAGGCTGAGCAGAGGCGGCTTCAGCGCACGCAAGAGTGGGAGCCGCAGCGCGCCTGCGTGAGTGATCAGGGCGGGCGGACTCGCTGTCCGGACGGCTGCGAGCAGCCCACACAGCGCGCGCAGCAGCGATGTCGCCTCTCCGCTCCCGGACTTCTAGAATCAGAGCGCCAGAATCAGAGCGCGAGCGACATAACGTGAGCGTCACATTGTATAGTACCGAGTGCTGGCTCGTCTGTTGTCCGAAACCTGCAATCTCGCATGCGCCGACTTGCGGAGGGCCTGCAATACTCGATCCGAGGCTGCAACCGGATCGATTTGCGCGGCACCACCCATCAAGATTGCCTCGAGCGCCACCTGCGAGACCCGATGAGCTCCAAATGTATCAGCTGTGCGTCCAGGCGACATTTGACTAGCAAGTGTCGCACACGCCGCGATCCGAACCGGATTCCTCTGGTTCTGCCCGCCGCCGACATATCCATCAAACGCGCGTGCCTTCATGCCACCCGCGTGTTGTGAAAGGGCGTTCTGGACCTGCGCTGCAAGCGCATTGCTTTCTCGCACGGGAGCATGGGAGCGAGCGATTTTGTCGGCACAGGTGTGTGCGTGAGTGCGTGTGTGCGCGTGCGGCTGATTGGGACATGCGCTTGCTGAGCGCTCCGGATGCATGCATCCTGGAAGATATCAGCGTGACAAATGGCTGCCTGTCCATATCTCTCGCGTTGAAGTTGAGCCTTCGCTCGCTCGCTCGCTCGATTTGGATCGACCGATCTGGATGGGGAAGCGAATGGCCGTGCTCGTCCGGAATGGGGAATGCCGAGGCGTTCATGCTCCTGCTGCCATGCTACCATGCTACCATGCTACCATGCTACCATGCTGCGTTGCCATCGACAGGATACGATCGCGGTCTATTCGCAGCGATCTTTATTTGCCCTGTTGTCTGCTATAAATAGCGCTCCTCGAAATGCCTCTGAACACGAGAGAGACCGAAGGCACTGGCGGTGGGCATATGCGCCTACCGGAAGCCTGAGAGATAGATCGACCGCAGCATGGTCGCTGTGGCTGCAGGCGCAGGCGGCCTCGTGCTCTCGCCAACCCAGCGCGTGCTCGTGGAGAAGAGCGCGGCCGTGCGGCGCGCGCACGAGGAGAAGGCGGCAATCCAGCGCGCGCTCGAGGACGCGGCGCGGCGCCACATCGACGACACGAAGGCGCGCTGCCGCTCGACGCACCGCGCCAAGGACGCGGCCGAGCGCGACCACAGCCTCATCATCCGCCACGTCGGCGAGCAGCTCGCGAACGTCGCCAAGCGCGAGCTGCTGCTGGATCCGCACAAGTTCGCCAAGCGCGTGCCCGCAAAACCCGTCGCTGCTGCTGCAAAGGCAAACCAAGACAGCAATGGTTCGAGCCGTGATGCACGAGAGGATGCGGACGACGAGTACGACGAGGACCGCTTCGGCGCTGTGCGCCGTCCGCCGCGCGTTCGTCCGCCCAACCTCTGGGTCTCGGTACGTCCTATTGTCTACGCTGTTTTGATTTGCACGCAGAGAATGGCAGCGGCTCACTACCACATGTCGTATCGATCGGCAAACGCGAGCAGGTGTTCGAGCAGGAGCAAGCGGACGTGAAGCGTGAGCAAGAGGAAGCGCAGCGCAAGCGGCACGAGGCAGCCGAGAAGTACCGGCGCGACCTGGCGCAGCAAGAGCTCCACAAGCGCGGACTGCGCCAACACGAGCGCGAGGTCGCCGACTCGTTTGCGCAGCAGCAGGCGCGGCAGGTCGCGCTCTGGAAGGCGCAGGAGAGCGAGAAGCAGCGTACGCAGCACGACGCCATGGCGGAGGAGTCGAAGCGGTGCCAGCAGGAGCTCCAGCAGACGCTGCAGCAACAGCTCGCGGCGCAGAGGAAGAAAGCGCTGGGCGAGCTGCGCGCAGTCGAGCGCTACAACGCGATGATGGAGGAGGAGAAGCGGCAGAAGGAGCTGAAGAAGGCGCAGCACAAGCAGGAGATGGCGCTCGTCAAGCAGGCGAACGCGCTGCAGCTCGAGCGCAAGCGCCAGGAGCAGCTGCGCGAGCAAGAGGAAGAGATCACGCTGCAAAAGGAGTACGAGAAGAAGCTCGCGGCGCAGGAGGCGCAGCGGCAGCAGGAGCTCCAGGCGATCCTGGACAAGCAGAACAAGAAGGTCAAGCTCGCGCTGCTCAACGTCAAGAGCGCGGACGAGCGCGCGCGCGAAGACGAAGATCGCGCCGCAGTCGTCCAGGCGCAGGTGCGGCAGAAAGACGAGGAGGAGCTCCAGCGCCGCGCTGCGCGCAAGCAGCAGGTAGCGCAGACCCAGGTGCAAGCGCTGTTGCTGCAAAAAGCCGAGCGCCGAGACAAGTTTGCGAAGGAGCAGGTGGACGAAGACGCGTACGCGAAGGAGTTCAAACGCGACTTCCTGCAGTGGCAGCAGAGCGAGCTGAGCAAGCAGAGCCAAATGCGCGAGCGCAACCGCGCGCACCAGGGGCTCGTGAAGCAGCAGATGCGGCTCGACGATGCGCGCCGCGCCAGCGACGACAAGTACGGCATGACCCGCGAGGAGATGGCGCTGAACGCGGCGCTGCTCAAGCGAGCAGGCGTCGCACAGCTGCCGCAGGACGCGCAGCGGATGAGGAAATAGAGCAGCGCGAGCGACCAATAGACAGAATAGACCATCCTTTCGCTTCCCCTGCTGACGCGCTCTCTGGGGCGATGTGCTGGCTGACACCTCGACAGGGAGGTGGCTACTTTCCCCGGCTTCGATATCGTCCACGTTGAAGATCGCATGCAAATCGGGGAATCCATGCGACTCCAAGCCACCGTGGCTTCGGAGTCTGCGAGGAAGGAGCATCAAGCGACCGAGGTGTCAGAGCCAAAGGTCCGTGGCTTCGGTCGATGCGCATCGCGAGGCTCGGTGGTGATGGTTTTCTGTTGATGTCAAGTGGTTGAAGCTTGGTTATGTCGTCCACAGTAATCGGTGTTGCCCACACGAATCGATGTGGGTCACGCGAGAAGAAAGCCAGTACCATCCCGGTATATCGGTTGATCAGTATATCGATACCTTCATCGGTATACCGACACCAAGGAAACATCCAGTCGCGCTGACACTTCACCCACAAGACGCCGACTCAAACGCGAACCAAGACGACGAGCCTCTGAGCGACGAGCCTCCGCTACAAGAACCGACAGCACCACCATGGGCATGAGCGACGGCAACGTGAACTGGCCACTGTTCTTCGGCTGCATCCTCATCGCGTTCGGACCGCTCGCGTCGCTGTTCTTCGTGGTCGTGGCCAAGCGCGCGCAGCTCGTGATCATCGCGCTGAGCGGCGCGTTCACGTGGCTCGTGGCGATCCTCATCTGCGCGACGCTCTGGCGCATCATCCCGCCGCTCAAGTCGTCGGTCGAGGCCACGATCCCCGTGAGCGTGCTCATCCAGGAGGCGTTCCGCTACGTCTTCTACGTGCTCTACACGCGCACGGAGCGCGCGGTGCTCAAAGTCACCACGTCGTCCCACCAGTTCCCGCTCAACGACATCACGTCGGGGCTCGGTACGAAGAAGAAGAAAAACGACAGGAGCTCGCAGTCGCTGTATACCCGTCGTGTGTGTGTGCTTTATCTAACCATCTCCACCTTGTCTGTGCGTGCGTGCGACTTTGTAGCTGGCGGCGTGGGCTTCTCGCTCATGCACTCGCTGATGATGTACGGCAGCGTCGTGGGCTCGTCGACCGGCTTGCGCGGCGCCGCGTTCTCGTCGTCGTGCGAGCGCGTGCCGCTGATCTTTTCGTCAGCGCTCTCGACGCTCGCGCTCACGCTCATGGACGTCGCGCTCATGGTCGTGGCGTTCGATGGCTACCGCAAGAAGTCGTTCCTCGCGATCGGCGCGGTGGTGGTGATCCACTTGGGCGTCGCGCTCTCGGTACGCACATGATGGTGGTGATGGTGATTCGAGGCGTCTGTTGGCTGACATTGTGTTCCTGTCTGTCAATTGTTGTGTCGGCGCATCAGGCGCTGGCGAATAAGAGCACGAACGGCTGCGCCGTGTCGATCCCCGTGCACTTTGCCGGCGCGCTTGTCGCCACCGGCGCTGCTGCGTTCCTGATCTCGCGAAGAAACGCCAGCGCGTCCAACTAAGTAGCAGCAGCAACAGTAACGGCAGCAGTGACTGCAGCAAGAGCTCCTGACCGAGGAGGGCTCTGGGGACATCCAGCGGGCAGACAGGAAGTCAAGGATGAGTGGACGTCTCAAGACCCCCCGCCTTCCTCGTCGTCCACCGTCCGTCCTCCTTGGCAAACCGCAGCTCGTGTGAGTGTGGATGTGTTTGTATATTTCTCTCTCTCTTCCTCCTCTCAGTCTCAGTTGTGTGTTGAGAGTAACGCGTTGTCGCTTGCCTGCAAGGACGCAGAGGCAGACAGCAACAGCAAAGCAACAAATACACAGCCGAGGCTTTCGAGAGATTGTTGAGTACTCGTTTGCAAGGGACTGTGTGTATGTTCATGAATTGCGCAGAGCTCGAGAGAGGACTGGGCGCTCAAGAGCTGCTTTACAGGCGCTGGTCGTACGGGATGTGCTGCAGACACGCGCTCTTCATGACCGCCTCGTCGACGCCCCAGACCTCCGTGATCCTGTGCCAGCGATTGTACTGCTCGATCGCCTGCTCGTAGAGCATCTCGAAGCCCTGGATGCATACGGCGCCGTGCTTCGCCGCGTGCTGGAGGAACGGCGTGATCGGCGGCTGGTACGCGGCATCCAGCACGACCACTCTGCGCTTCTGCTGCTGCAGCAAGTAGTCTGGAAGCACAAAGCTCGCCTGCGCCGGGATCGTGCTCACGACGATGTCCACGGACGCCAGCAGCTCGGGTGTCAGCGACGACAGCGCCTGCGCCTGGAAACGTGTCGCGACTTCTTCCGCCTTGGCGAGCGTTCGGTTGTAGATGAAGAGCTCGCCGACTCCCAGCTGACGCATCGCGTACGACGCGGCCATGGACGTGCCGCCAGCGCCGACGACGAGCGCGACGAGGTCGCCCCTGTGCTCGCTCTTCTCGTGCGCGTCGAGACCTGCCAGGCGCTTGCTGATCGGACGCAAAATGCCGAGCCAGTCCGTGTTGTCACCCTTCCAGCGCACGACACCGCCCGCTCGGTCGTCGCGGATGACAGTGTTCACGGCGCCGATCGCGCGTGCAGCTGGCGTGAGCTCGTCGAGGTGCGCCATCACGTCAACCTTGAGCGGAATCGTGACCGAGCCGCCGCCGAGAGTCGAGTCCGGCGCCTGCATGCGCTTTACGACGTCCAGGATGTCGGTCGTGTCGTGCAGTCCGTAGATGAACGGCAGCCCGCTGGCTTGGAACGCGGCGTTGTGCATCGACGGCGACGGCGATTTCTGGATTGGCGAGCCAAACAGGAAGAACTCGCGCGCTGGGGGGAGCCAAGCAGGACGAGGCATGCAGACAGACAAAGAGAAGGTGAGCACACATACATTGGATTTCGTTATCTGTCGCACGCACGCCTAAATACCTGAGAGGAGACCGAGTTGCTTGCGCAGCGCTAGGATTTCGGCCACAGAGAGCTGTCCGGGAGCGGCCGCGGCAGGCAGCAGCGGGTGCGTCACGGGCGTCAGCACGCGGTTGAGCACGCGCGTCAGCTTGCCGGCGTCCATGGTGCAGAGCGAGATGATCGGCATCTCGTTCTGCCAGACCTTGTCGAACTCCTTCGCGAGCCGGTCGACCATGAGCGCGTCCTGCGCCTCGAACGCCTTCACCACGACCTTCACGATCTGGACCTTGCCCTGCTGGTAGCACTCACGGAAAATGGCTTTCGCCTGCGCCTCGGACGTCGGCTCCTGGATCGCATGGAACGAGGAAATGATCGCCGAGCGACGGCGGTTCGCCAGCACATGCTCGCGAGCCTTGCGCGACCAGCACGTCTCGACGTCGACAAACTCACAGCCGAGGCGAATGCCGAACTGGAGCAGCTGCAGCATCTTCCCTTCGTCGCCGTCGGGGAACGCGCCGCCCTGGTTGCGAGAGCGCACGGTGAAGATGATCGGCAGCGGCGACAGCGAGCGCAGAAGCGCCACCTGGGACGCCACGAACGAGAGGTTTTCGAACGACTTCAGCAGATCCACGCGCAGCTCCAGCGCGTCGACACCCTTCGTGATGTCCTCGATCAGCGCGCGCGCGTCCTCCACGTCTGGGAACGTCAGCGACAGGAAGAACGTGTCCAGTCGGCACACACTCCGGTAGTCGAAGCTGCTCGGCAGGTTCGGGATCACCACGTTCAAGAAGCGAACGAAGTCGCGGTCGATGCGCTGGAAATCCGAGTCGCCGCGGTTCACAGTGAACTCGAACGACGAGCTCTTCTGGTATAGCGGCTCGCGGCGCTTCCACACACTCTCGTGGGACTCGCCGAGCGACGGACGGTTCGTCTCGCTGTCGAGGTACGCCAGCACATCATCGATCGCGCGGTGCACGTGCACCACGTACGGGTACTTGGCGAGCGCCTCGACGATCTCAGGCGTCTCGACGACACCGCCGCCACACGAGACGATCGTCGCAGTCGGCGGGTTCGCGATCAAGCGCAGCAGCAGCGCGCGCTGGCGCTCACGGAACGCCTCCCAGGTGCCGTTGTGTCTCGCGACAAACGCCGAGATCGGCTCGCCAAACTCCTTCTCGAGCTCTTCGTCCGTGTCGAGCAGGCTCAGTCCGAGCGCCGACGCCGCTGCTTTCGCCAGCGACGTCTTGCCAGCGCCGCGCATGCCGACCAGGAAGAATCCAGGAACCACAGTGTTCGCATCACTCGCGGCGTCGTGGTTCTCGCCGCCGCCGACCACCGGCGCCACTTCCAAGCCCAAGTGCATCTGCACGTGGTCCCAGAACTCTGGGTACGTCTTGTCAGTGCACTCCTTGTCCGTGACGATCACGTCCTTCACGACCGAGCCCAGCACCGCAAAGCTCATGGCGATGCGGTGGTCATTGTGGCACGCGACGAACGCCTTCTTCAGGTGCTCGCTCTTGCCCTCCGTGCCCTTGACCCAGATCCCGTCCGGCAGCTCGCCGCACTCGACGCCGATCTTGCGCAGCTCCGTCACCATCACCTCGATGCGGTTGCACTCCTTCACGCGCTGGTTCGCGATGCCCGTGATGTTCGTCGTGCCCTTCGCCACCGCCGCGAGCGCCACTGCAGTCATGAACGCGTCCGTCATGGTCTCCATGTCGATGTCTACCGCGTTCAGCGGCGTGCCGGCTGGCGGACCCACCACCGTCGTGGAGAACGCGTCCTGCGTCGTCGTGCAGCCCATGGAGCGCAGCAGCGTGTGGAACGCGGCGTCCCCCTGCAGACTCGTGTTGCCGAGCGCTTCGACCGTCACCTCGCCGCCTGTGATCGCAGCAAACGCCAGCGGGTACGTCGCCGACGACGCGTCGACTTCAATGCTGAACTCTGCCGGGTTCTCGTACACGCCGCACGGCACGCGGTAGCGATTCGGCGCGAGCGTCTCGACCGGGATCCCAAACTCCTTCATCAGCTGCGTCGTCATGAGAATGTACGGCAGCGACGTCGGGTGCTCTTCCTCGAGCTCCAGCACGAGCGGCTCCTTCGCGTACGGCGCACTGATGAGCACCGACGACACGTACTGGCTGCTTACCTTGCTCGCGAGCTTCATCACACCGCCCTTCAAGCCCGTGCCGCGAACAGCGACTGGCGGACATCCGTCAGCCTCCAGGTACTTGAGGTCGCATCCGTTCGCACGCAGCGCATCGACCAGCGGCGCGATCGGTCGCTCCTTCATGCGGTGGTTTCCCGTGACGATGACCGAACGCTCGCTGTTCGTCAGCAGCGTCATCGTGCTCGTCAGGAACCGCGCGGCAGTGCCAGCGTTGCTCAGGTAGATCTCCTCGCCATCCGCGACGCTCTCGAACTTGCCGCCCGTGCCTTCCACCACGAGCACCGCGCCGTTGTCTTCCCACGAGAACTTGGCGCCAACCTTCAGGAGCGCGTTCATCATCACCTGCGTGTCGTCCGAGTGCAGCAAGCCCGAGATGCGGCACAAGCCTCTGCCCAGCGCCGCCATCAGCAGCGCGCGGTTCGAGATCGACTTGGAGCCCGGCACGCGGATCTTGCCGTGCGCCGTCTTGCCCGGCACCATCTGCACCTGCTTCTCCAGCACCAACTCGATCTGCGCGTCCTTGATCGCGCGCGCGTACGGGTTCGAGAGCACCGTGCCGATGCTCTCGAGCAGCACGATCTTCTTCACGCCCTGGCTGTTCTTCTTGTCCACCTCCATCTTCACCACCACGTCCTTCGTCGCGACGTTCTCCGGCACGCGCACAGGCAGACCGTACGCAGTGAGGCAGCGGCGAAGACGCCCCACGGTTGCAGACGTGCAGATCCCCATGCCGCGCGCGATCTCGGCTTCCTTGATCATGCCGATCGACACGCACTCGCCGTGCAGGTACTCGGGCTGCAGCAGCGCCTCGATGCCGTGGCCGATGCTGTGCCCAAAGTTCAGGATCGCGCGCAATCCCATCTCCTTCACGTCGAGCGTCACGACGTGCGCCTTGACCTGCACCGCCATCGCGACGACGCGCTGCACGAGCGCCATGTCCGAGAGCGCGAGGATCTGGTCCGTCGACGCCTCCAGCAAGTCGAAGAGCTCTGCGTCGTAGATCGCGCCGGCCTTGATCACCTCGCCCATGCCGTTCACGAGCTCGCGCTTCGGCAGCGTCTGCAACGTGCTCAGGTCCACGTACACGCGCTGCGGCATGTGGAACGCGCCGAGCAGGTTCTTGCCAAAGTCCTCGACGTCGATGCCCGTCTTGCCGCCGATGCTCGAGTCCACGCACGCGAGCAGCGTCGTCGGGATCTGGATGAACGGCACGCCGCGCATGTACGTGGACGCCACGTAGCCGCTCAGGTCGCCGACGACGCCGCCGCCGACGGCGATCACGCACGTGTCGCGGTGGCAGCGGTTCGGGAAGAACACTTCGTCCTCGATCTTGGCCTTCATCTCGCGGCACTTGGACTCCTCGCCCGCGGGCACGGCGTGGAGAAGCACGCGCTTCGTCGCGTGGCCCGCGAGCAGCGCCGTGAGCTGCGCGAAGAGCGGCTGCGCGTACAGCGGCGCGACGTTCGTGTCCGTGAGGATCACGAACGTGGACGTGCTCGGCATGAGCGCCAGGATGTCCTGCGCCACGAAGGCCGAGGAGAGCAGCTGCGAGCCGAGCACGATGTCGTAGGACCCGCACGGGATCACCTGCTGCTGCTGCGCCGCCATCTCGTCACTCGTCGGAGGATCGCTCGTCGTCTTGGCTTTGGCTGGGAAGGATCGATAGTGTGGGAAGGAGATGCGACAGTCACGTCAAAGCGAGTACAGTGCGCGGAGGAATAGTGACATCATGGAACACAATACACGCACTTTGTATTTGTAACTCCCCTGGAGGCACTATAGAATGCTCGTTCTTTTGGCTGTGAACCAAGCAGAAGTGACAAACCCTCATGGGGGAGTATTTATGAGGTGGGGCACTATTGAAAAAGCTGAGGTGTTTGCGCGATCATTGTGTGCATCGCCACAAACATTTTCTTTTGCTACGTTCCAGAATGGACGATGTGGCACACAGTGTGGAGCGACCTACATAGAGTGTAGCCATCTCACGTTTTGGCTGCACGCATCAAGCCATTTATCGATCCACTGACAGCGCTCCTGGACATCGTGGTGAGCGCGCGATGCCATTCCCTCTCTCGTGGACAACACTCGAGTTCGCTCATGCATGTGTATGTATTCATCCATCTCGCGACGCTTTCTGCAAACGGACGGCGTGCGATCGTAGATCCTAGATCACGGTTTTCTCCGTGACTTCCGACTCTGGCACTGCGAGCAGCTGGGCTGCTGTCGCTGGCGCTGGCGACTCGAGCGCTGCTGATTGCGCCGCTGTCGCAGCAGGGTGCTGCCCTGGCATCATCGCTCTCCGCACGGCTTGGCGCTGCTTCGTGTCCGTCGCGTGCTCGGACGCTTTCTCCTTGAGCTTGCGGAACGCGAGGCGGATACTGTTCTTCGTGTGGTCATCGAAGCGGAGGCGGTCGAGCTCCGGGAGCAGGGTCTTGAAACACTCGAGCAGCTGCTCGTTCGTCGTGCGCGAGCCAAACTGCACCGTCGAGTACACCGCAGCAGCAGCAGCAGTAGTCGTTGGCGTCATCACCGCGACTGCACTCAGAGCCCCAGCGTCAGCAGCAGCAGCACCAACAGCGTCCATAAGGCGAAGCTCGTTCGCGAGCTTCTCGGCGTCGAACTCGTGCCCCGAGTTGTCGCCCACGCTGTGGATGAAGTCGGACTCGTCGGTGCCGAGGCAGTGCAGCGACATGTTCTCATCGCCGGGGCTCAGGAATTCCTCGATCGTCATCGGCCGCGCGATCGCCAGCGCCGACACTGCGTCGCAGATCTCGTTCTCGATCGTCAGCTCCGCGTCTTCGATCGCGTGGAACGCCTGCGGGCTCGGTTTTGGCGCGCTCGTGATCTCGGTCGAGTCCCAGTAGTGCTTCACGATGGTCTGCGGCACGGCGAGCCAGCACTCGCGCACCCAGCGCATCGCCTGCACGAGATCCACGTCGAAGATGTCGTCTTGCAAGCCCGCCTCGAACCGGTCGAGCGCGTGGTGCAGGTGGTGGCGGCGGTACCGGCGCTTGAACGCGTCGAAGACACCGGCTTCGAACGGCTGGTGCTGGCTCGTCGTGCTCGGCGGCAGCATCTCGAGCCGGATGTTCGTGAGCTCCAGCCCGATGCGGATGTGCGACGGCGCGTGCGCGATCAACAGTAGGATGTTGCGCTGGTCATCGCGCAGCTTCGTATCCAGCAGCCCAATCCACTCCTGGAAGAGCACGGGCGTCATCCACGCTTTCTTGTTATCGCGGTACTGGAACTGCAGCGCGCACTCCTCGCCGTCGAGCCCCGTGTGCAGCAGCTTCGATGGCAGCTTCGTGCTGCCGATGAAGAACGGCTCAAGCTGCTCGCTGCCGTCGGCGTTCGCAGCGAGCACGATCGTCAGGCGCTTCCTCGCAGCTGCCGACGCGCTCGCGCGACTCGCCACGCCGCCGCGACCCGACGTCTTCTCCGGCGAGAGCGCGTAGAAGAGCCCCGTCTCGCTCATCGTGAAGATGTTGGACGCATGATAGAGCTTCGCGCACTCCTGGATCTCGCGGATCGCGAACGGCGTCGCGGACGTGATTGGCACTGGCACCGCTGCTGCTGCTGCTGCTGCTGCTGCTGCTGCTGGGTTCATCGGCGCAAACGCAGTCGCAGAGTCGCCAGTGAACGCGATCGCAGACGCCGTCAGCCCTCCAGCGTTGCCCAGCACACCAGCACCAAGAGGACTAGCACCGACAGCAGAAGCATTAGCGCTGGACGTACCGCCTGCAGTTGAGGTTCCGGTCGTTGTCGCGCCGCCGCCGCCACCAAGACGGATGTTGTGGCGCTTCTTGAAGCCGCCGAGCCAGCCGTTCGAAAACGTCATCGTCGACGAGATGCCGAAGCTCGCCGCGAGCTGGCGCGCCTTGTCCTTGATCATGTCGCCCGAGAGCTTAAGGTTGTTCTGGCGTGCGTACAGCACCCAGTTGCAGAGCGCCGTGTCGAGCTCTGGGTGGGTCACGAGTCCGCGGCGCCGCGCCGACAGATCCTTCGACGGCATGGTCGTGAGCTCGCCGGCGCGCGCGAGGATCTTCGAGATTGTGCTCTGGTGCGGCAGGTTCGGCAGCGCGAACTCGTCCTTGGCCCAGACGCAGAGCTCCTGCTGCGTCATCTTCACCTGCGCGAACTTGACGCACAGCATGCGCTTCTGCGCGTTCGTGAGGTTGCCCTGCGGCTGTGTCACGCGCTTCTTCTTGGCAGGGGGCGGCGGCGGTGTCGGCGGGGACGTGTCCACGCCTGCGTGGGTTGCTGCGGCGGCGGTCGCATGGGCTGCGTCGTCGGCGGTGGCGGCAGCAGTCGCGTGGACGGAGCTGCTGGCGGCGTTGGTGCTGTTCTTGCGCTTCATCCTCGTCCAATACTAGCGAATAGAATATTCTATGCCAGGCAGGGAAAGCGCTGCCCAGTTTCCACACTCGCGCAACATTTGTGGGAAGCTGCCTAAAACCTCACGATGGATGAAAATCCTTCTCTAATGAATAAATCGAGGTTTATTACATAACAAAAGTTTGGTGTGGGCCACGTTGCTTTCGTTCGAGTGTCTCTTCGAGCCATCTTTTTCCGCCTTTGAGAGGAATTGGCCACAGTTCAGTCAACCCAAATGGAGCAAGCCATATGCGTAGGGGCAGCGGCAGGCAGGCACATGCTCGCTGGCTCCACGCGAGCTCCAGCGCTTGCTCGCGCTACGGCGACCAGCAATGTAAAAGCCGCATGGGTGAGTGAAGAATCAGGGCAGTCGAGCACTTCAACAAGTCCTCGAAATACTCATCACTCTTAACGCGTATCACAGATAATCGGTATCAAATGGCATATTTTACAGCCATTAGCTAGTTGAAAACGCAGTCACCATCAAAATAAGGGGGTAAAACCTGTGCTACACAGGAGCACTTTCGTCGAAGTGGGACCTCCGCCTGTTTCAATTCGGTTCGAGTCAACAATAGAACTCTGGTGTCGATTCTCGTTCGCTCGGTTGTCAGCACCGCCGCCGCGTCGGCAGCAGCCGTAAAAGGCTTCGGAGCATGTGGCGCGCGCGCTCTCTCTTCCTCTTCGCCCGGTCCCCGCGATCTCTACGCGCGACCCGCGGCCTCTACGCGTCTGAGAAGCGCCGCTGTCGTCAGCTGAGTATTTTTAATTCACGCGCGCGCTCGAGCAGCAGACTGGCGACGCAGTCCTCAGCATTAGCGACGCAGCAGGCGACCGGACACGAGCGACACGAGCGACACGAGCATGGCGCTGTCTCTGCGCGGCGCGTCCCCTTCTCCATCGCCAGTCGCCCAGTCGCACACGAGAGCGGCACGCACACGGCGAGGCAGGCGGGCGACGACAGCATGGACGCTGCTCTGGGTCTGCATGGCGCTGGCGCTGAGCCAGCACACGGCGCTCGCGCAGCCTGGAGTCGTGGTGGCAGCGTCCGACACGCCTGGCCCGACGCCGGCACCGGCACCGGCACCAGCGACGACAGCACCGGCGCCGACGCCTGCGCCTCAGACACCGGCTCCGACACCAGCAGCGACGCCAGCCCCAGCGCCGACCACGCAGGCTCCGACGCCAGCACCGACGCCAGCTCCGAGCCCGAGCCTGACTGTCCAGCCGACCCCAGCGCCGACGCCTTCGCCAGCAGCGAACGCGACAGCGTCCGGCAGCGATAGTGGCAGCGACGACACCGGCGTCTCGACCGTCACGACCAAGAAGAAGACGAAAGCGCCGACGGAAGCGCCGACGCCGTCGCCGGAGCCGACGAGCAGCACGGTAGCGAGCAAGACCCCGGCCACGAAGACGCCGACCCCCACCGCCACGAAGCAGAAGAGTGACACCTCGTCGTCCTCAGACGACGACGACGACGACGCGAACAGCAAGAGCAGCACCGCGAGCTCGCAGAGCCGCACGATCCTCATGGCCGTGATCGCGGCCGTCGCGGCGCTCAGCATCATCAGCCTGCTCGTGCTCTGCTGCCGACGCCGCAGCCGCAGCGGCTCCGAGTCGGACGAGATGGTCACGCCGGTGCCCATTCTCGCGAGCAACCGCAATAACAACAACCAGAGCAACATCTACGGCTTCCAGCCCTCGAACGTTGGTATCGACCGCGCGTCCGGACAGCTTCGAGACAGCAAGGGACAGCTCAGTATCAACACGACCGGCTACGGCGGCTTGCCCACGACGGACAGCGGGCTCCCCAAGTACGCGGTCACGAGTCCCGAGATGCCGGCGAACTACCGCGCGTCAGCGCACCAGAGCCGCCTCGCGGACTTCAACCGACGCACGCGGACGGGCACCATGACGTCGCTGCCGTCAGTGACGTCGCCGAGCGGATCGAACCAGGCGAGCTTCACGAACCACTCGGCCACGAGTAGCTTCAGCATCCGCGGCGAGTCCGAGATGTCCGTCTCGGATCGCGGCACGGGCTCGTACGCGTCGCAGAGCTCGAGCGACCTGGACGACAGCTACCAGCCGCGCATCACGGCGAACCTCGCGATGAACCGCTTCACGCGCACGTCGTCGATGGCCTCGTCGTCGCAGCGCGGCGGCGGCGCAGTGAACGTGAGCGGCGACGTGTCCTTCGTCAACCACGACCTCACGCGGTCCGTGGGCGAGACTGCGACGCCCATCAGCGGGCAGCTCCAGCGCAGCGCGGGCCCGAGCGACGGCAAGACGTATTACAAGTCCATCCAGTCGCCGGCGGACCGCGTGAGCCTCGAGCGCGAGTCCTTCGAGCTGTAGGAGGCTGTGAAGGATCAATATTATATAGCACCACCACCACATCACACCACCAAGACGTTATTTACATGCGCGAGCAGCCCAGGAGCCACGGAAGGTGTCGAGAATGGAGCTCAATGAAGTCCAGAATCCATTCATTTGTGCATTTATCTATCTGCCACATATTAACACAAAACAATATTCGCGCATGCTGGTTCAGTATCGCAACAACAACAACAACTACACCCACTTCACGATACAATAACAAAGCAGGCGACGCACCTCGCTGGCGTGGGCTTCTTGACGCGCTCCGTGAGCTTCTTCGGCCGCGCCTCCAGCACCGCGCCGCGCGGGAGATCCGCGAGTCGGTACGGTCCGTACTGCACGCGGATCAAGCGCTTGACCACGAGTCGCACGTGCGCGAGAGCTTTGCGCACTTCACGGTTCTACGAGAATGGCAATGCACCAGCGCACAATAAGTTTGCATCCCGACATCCCTACCAGCGAGGACGTATCCACAAACACACACAGGCACACGTACTTTGCCCTCGGCGAGCTTCACCTGGAGCCACGAGTCCTTCTTGTCCGTGGACTGGACCGTGACCTCGATCGGGCGGTACTTGACACCGTCCACGAGCGGCCCGCGCTGCAGCTCCAGAATCTTGGACTCGGACACGTTGCCGCGCACCTGCGCGCGATAGACGCGCGACACCTCGTTCTTCGGGTGCTCCAGCTCGCGCGCGTAGTCGCCGTCGTTCGTGAACAGCAGCAGCCCTTCCGTGTTGAAGTCCAGGCGACCCTGATGCAATAAGCACATGCACACGTCATAAACAAAGAGATTAGAGTGCGCGCTGGTGGCGTGGTGGATGCATCGGCATCGACGCAGCAGCAGACGCATCGCAGTAGTAACGCACGACAGGCATGATGTGCTGCGTGAGCCCCATGACTTTGAGGCGGTCGAAGATCGTCGGCCGGCCCTGCGGATCGTTTGTCGTCACGAGCTCCTGTCATTGTCACACAGAACCAGCAACAAGGCGACGAGCTCCAGTCAGATACTCAGACAGCGCGAGCCAGTGATGCCATGCGGACGCTCTGTGCGGTTCCACAACACGCACCCCCGGGAGCTTGTGCGCCATCCAGACTTTGAGCTTCTCGATGGACGAGAGCGTGCGGCCGCCGACCGTGATGGCGTCGCGCTTGACGTCCACGACGGTGGCCATGTCGGTCACCACCGCACCGTTCACCATCACGTCGTGGGACTCGATGTACTTCTCGGCCTCGCGGCGCGAGCAGAGCCCCGACATGGCGATGCGCTTGGCCAGCCGCGCGGTCTTGCGGTCGCTCGGTGGCGGCTGCTCGTCCGCACTCGCATTCGCATCCGCCGAGGTGGTCGTCGCCGCGACTGCTGGCGCTGGCGCTGCCTTGGGCTGCTTCTTCGGGTACGCCGCAGGCTTCTTCTCCAGGATCGGCGACTTCTTGATCGTGATCAGCGAGCGCGTCTGTTGCTGATGCTGCTGCGTGCGCAGCGCACTGCGAGCGGAAGCAGCGCGCGCGAGGAGCTGCAGCCACATGCCGCTGCTGCTCATTTCGTCGGTGGTGTCGGCGCTCGGATATTTTGCTGGCAAAAGATGTGAAACGCGGCTTTGATTGGCTGGCCGAGAACGCGATCGTATTGGAGGTTAATCGAGAACATTTCATCCAATTGGAGCGGAGAAGGAAAATGGATGCAGACCTCTCTTGTGTAATCCTCTCAATAATAAATTATGTGCAAATCAGATCGTTTGAGAATCGCATGGGATTTGATACAATCTATAACTGAGAGTAAATGCTGATTGACACTGTGCAAACTGATAATCTCCGACTAATTCCGCTTCAATAGAACCAGCGTCGAAGAGTGAGCTTACTGCTCCTTCTGAGCCAAATCGACGCGGCTTTCAGCGCGACGAGGGCAGCGCGAGCCAACCCACTGCTGAACTTTGCAAGCGACAGGTTGCCTCGGCTTCTTTTCTCATTAAGCCTTTGTCGCTCGCCCTCGAAGTCGAGCGCCAGCACACGCGAGAGATGGTGGAAAAGCAACTGCGCGAATCCAGGCGCAGCACAATTTAAAAAGGCGCGAGCGACACGAGCTGCTCTGTTTGCTGCTGTTGCTCTCCAAACAGCAAAACGCACGGCTTCGAAAAAAGGGATCGCAGTGTCCAGTTCAGATGTTGTCCAACTCTGAAGCAGCGCGTGGAAGCAGAAAGCGAACAACGAGCGAGCCACTCAACCTGGGAATGCTGCCGACACCCACCCAGACACTCAAGTTCGTCGTGCAAAGCACAAACAATTTTCAATCCTCGCAAGAAGCAAAAACGCTTGTCGCACAGTTAGCAAAACCCCTAACCGAAAGCCGAAGCGCTTCCCCTTCCCCTCCAGCACCTGAATCGACCGCGCAATTTCACACCCGCCAAACTTCGAAACCAGGGCCGGAAATGCAAGCAGAGCCATCGACAGCCGAAGCGATGGCGTCGCCATGAGCCGTCGACGCGCAAGAGTGCGAGAGTGCGAGAGTGCGAGAGAGCGAGGGCACTGGCTCGAGTGCGAGCGGATAGTGATCCTGTCGTGTGTGTGGATGTGTGACTGAAAGAAAAGGGAAGGAGAGCGAGCGAGGACCACGCCGCCGCCCGTCCCCTCCTCCTTTGTTCCCACTCCTGCAAAAAGCACACACAAAAACGCTTCAACGCGGCACGCAGGCGAACAAACCAAACATCCCTTGCGCATGCGCGTGTGCGAATGCGCTCGCACACAACCGCACAAGCAAGCAAGCAAGCGAAGCAACTGCGCTTGCTTGAGTTGCGCCGCGCGAGCGTCTGGGATATCTGTCACGGCCGCATCATCCGCAGCCACCACGGAGCCCCGGACGACGTCAGTCGCTTTTCCCAGCCGCAGTGTCGCGGACGCTTGTCCAACTGACGCATTCAACCCCAGCAGCAAACCCGAGCTGGCGCAACAACAATAGAAACACAGAACGCCGCCGCCTCTCCAGTTGCGGCTGCCCGATGGATCATTCCGCGACCGCCGCGTTCGCGAGGCACTCGCCATATCCGCATCCGCATCCGCACCGGGCAGCAGTCGCATCTGCACATTGGCAACCGCACGGCCCGAGTCCAAGTCCAGCCGCAGCCGCGCATCCCGGCTTCTTCGCGTACAACAGCAGCAGCGTGATGCACAGCAGCGCGAGCCCATTCGCGGCGGCCGCAGCCACCGACCCGGCCCTGGCCATGGACCCCGGCGCGCAACGCTTCACATGTACGTCCGCAGATCCGCAGTCTCTCTCCAATCTCAGTACATGTCCATTAACCACTCTACACGCGTCTAATGTCCCTCCACCACCAGACCTGTTCAACCTGGCGCACGAGCAGTACCAGCTGGGCTACTACCGCGAGGCGCTGCGTATCTGCGAGCAACTGTACGCGTCGGACGCCTACCGCACGGACAACCTGCTGCTGCTCGGCGCGCTGCACTTCCAGCTCGGGCGGTACTCGGAGAGCATCTTCTACAACCAGCAATGCATCCGCGTGGACCCGAACTTCGCCGAAGCGTACGGGAACCTGGGCAACGCGCTGAAGGAGGTGGGCGACCTGCTCGGCGCCGTGCAGTTCTACCTGCAAGCCATCAAGCTGCACCCGCGCTTCAGCGACGCGTACAACAACCTCGCGAACTCGTACATGCAGCTGGGGCAGACCCGCGAGGCCGTGGAGACGTACAAGATGGCGCTCGTGCTCGACCCGTCGCTCGTGGACGCGCACAGCAACCTGGGCAACCTGTACAAGGTGCAGGGCCGCTACGAGGATGCCAAGCGCTGCTACACCGAGGCGATCCGTGTGAAGCCGACGTTCGCGATCGCCTGGAGCAACCTGGCCGGCGTGTTCAAGGACGACGGCCAGCTGCAGGCGGCCGTAGAGCACTATGAGGAAGCCATCCGCCTCGCGCCGGACTTCGCGGACGCGCACAGCAACCTCGGCAACGTGCTCAAGGAGAGCGGTCGCGTGCAGGACGCGATTGACGCGTACAAGCGCGCGATCGCCATCCGCCCGGACTTCGCGATCGCCCACGGCAACCTCGCGAGCTCGTACTACGACGCGGGCCAGCTCGAGCTCGCGGTGCAGACGTTCCGCCACGCGATCCAGCTCGAGCCAAACTTCCCCGACGCGTACAACAACCTGGGCAACGCGCTGCGGGAGCTGGGGCAGCTCGAGCAGGCGATCAACTGCTACCGGACGGCGCTGCGGCTCAAGCCGGACCACCCGCACGCGTACAACAACCTGGGCAACGCACTCAAGGACAAAGGCATGGTGAAGGAGGCAATCCACTGCTACACGACGGCGGCGCGGCTGCTGCCGAACTTCGCGGCCGCGCACAGCAACCTGGGCAGCGTGCTGAAGGAGCAGGGCAAGCTCGACCAGGCGCTGGCGCACTACCAGCAGGCGATCACGATCGACTGCACCTTCGCGGACGCGTACAGCAACATGGGCAACGTGTTCAAGGACCTGGCGCGGCTCGAGGAGGCGATCCAGTGCTACTCGACGGCGATCCGCCTCAAGCCGCACTTCCCGGACGCGTACAGCAACCTCGCGAGCGCGTACAAGGACGGCGGGCGGCTCGACGACGCGATCACGTGCTACCGGAAGGCGATCTCGCTGCGTCCGAACTTCCCCGATGCGTTCGCGAACTACGTGCACTCGATGTTGTTCATCTGCGACTGGCAGAGCCGCGACGAGGACTTCCGGCGCCTCGGAGCGTTCCTGGACGCGCAGCTCGCGGTCGACAAGGTGCTGCCGTCCGTGCAGCCGTTCCACGCGCTCGTGTACCCGCTGTCGATGCAGCGGTTCCTGGACATCTCGCGGCGCTACGCCGAGCGCGCCAAGATGAACGTGAGCCTCGTCGAGATGCCGCTGCTGCGCTACAAGAGTAAGCGCTCGCACGAGCGCATCCGCATCGGCTACGTGTCGTCCGACCTGGGGAACCACCCACTGGCGCACCTGATGCAGAGCGTGTTCGGCATGCACGCGACGACCAAGTTCGAGGTGTTTTGCTACTCGACTACGCCGGACGACGGCTCCGTGTGGCGCCGCAAGATCGTGAGCGAGGTGGAGCACTTCAAGGACATCAGCATGGTGAGCAACGGCGACGCGGCGCGGCTGATCCACGGCGACGGCATCCATATCCTGATCAACCTGAACGGGTACACGAAGGGAGCGCGCAACGAGATCTTTGCGCTCAAGCCGGCGCCGATCCAGGTGAGCTACATGGGCTTTTGCGGCACGCTCGGCGCGGATTACATCCAGTACATGGTCGGCGACGCCGTGGTCGTCCCGAAGGAGCACCGGCGGTTCTTCACGGAGAAGATCATCCACATGCCGCACTCATACTTTGTGAACGACCACCGCCAGTCGGCCCGTGACGTGCTGGACGTGGAGAAGTGTCCGACGCGCGGCCACTACGGCGTGCCGGAGGACAAGTTCGTCTTCTGCAATTTCAACCAGGTCTACAAGATCGACCCGCAGACGTTCACGACGTGGATGAACATCCTCAAGCGCGTGCCGAACTCGATCCTGTGGCTGCTGCGGTTCCCGCCGATCGCCGAGGCCAACATCCGCGCCGAAGCCGCCGCGCGGGGCATCAAGAGCCACCGCCTGCACTTCACGGACGTGGCCCCCAAGGACGAGCACCTGAAGCGCGGCTACCTCGCGGATCTCTTCCTCGACACGCCGGAGTGCAACGCGCACACGACGGGCTGCGACATCTTGTGGGGCGGCACGCCGATGGTCACGATGGCGAAGGATCGCATGGCTTGTCGCGTCGCGTCGAGTCTGCTGAAAGCCGCGAACCTGGAGGAGCTGATCACAAACTCGCTGGACGAGTACGAGGAGCTCGCCGTGGCGCTCGCGAGCGACATGGACAAGCTCTGGGAGATCCGGCGGCGGCTCGAGGACGACCGGCTGCACTGTCCGCTCTTCGACACGCAGCGGTGGGTGAAGAACCTCGAGACCGGACTCACGCTCGCCTGGGAGCGCCACGAGAGCGGCCACGAGCCGGACCACATCCACGTACCTGATATTTATGACATAGCGGCGCAGGGCGACGGCGACTATGCTTTCACTGCTGCTGTTGGTGCGACTGGGAGGACGTGATGCGGTGACAACGACATTCTCTCCCGAGGCGCCAGCCATCTTTCAATTTATATGCCGCCGTGCGTGAGCCTGCAGGAGCGCAACCTACCGCGAGGAAGAACGTGCGGCTCACAGCGCAGAGCTCTTCGATGTAGTTTTAGATACCGCCCGCGAGTTCGTCCGTCCGAGCAGAAGCATCCAGCAGTGAGGGAGGGAATGGGATGCGACGACACTTGCCATGCAAACACCAGCACTTGTGCGTGTTTTTTGTTTCTTCTCCTTTGTCTTGCTGAGCTACAGCTGGCGTCTTTTGCATGGGCTGACGGCGTCTATTCGCGCTGCGTGAAGACGAGGAGCCCCATGCCGCCCACGAGCACGTACTTGAGCATCGGGTAGTCGTTCAGCAGGATCGTGAGCATCCCCACGTACGGCACCGACCTATCAGCACAGCACACGCATGTCCAGAGGGAGAGAGAGAGAGAGAGAGAGAGCGTCGTTAGCGTGTTGGCGTCGTAGATCAGGCATTGCGATCATGGTGAGGGTATGCAGAACGTACGCGCGCGCGATGCCGACAATGTCGTCGCGCTCGAGCCACGACTGGCCCTGCGCGTAGAGTCCTCTGTCGTTTCGTTCGCACAAGTCAGTACAGGCACTATCAACCCCTAGACGTGTGACGTGAGTTGCGATCCGTACCGGTCGTCCACGTTGTTGTTGTCGCCCTTGGTCAAGTACACGTCCTTCCCGTCGCTAGCACTGCCGGGACACAATCGAAACACGCACGCGAGCATGAGCACCACCACACATATTCACTATTGAGATACATAGCACGCGGCTGTGTACCTTCGATGGAGCTCGAGCACGCGGTGTACGATGGGGATGTCGCGGCCCTTGATCTTGTAAACCACGATATCGCCGATCTCCAGGTTGGGTTTCTATCACACAGCCATGCACACACGCAATTCGTCAGTCTTCACATCCACACTTGCGTACTGTATAGAGAGAGACACACGCGCACCGTGTTGTCGAGGTAGAGGATGTCGCCGCGCTGGAAGGCGGGCTCCATGCTGCCGCTGAGCACGACGACCACGGGCGACTCGCTTTGCGTGTACATCATGAGCGCCTTCCAGATCATGAGCGCTGTGAGGACGACCATCGCCAGGTTGAGCGCCTGGTGCGCCAGCTGCCGCTTGTTCTTCCAGAGCCGCTTCACCTCCTCCACTTGCTGCTTCAGCATCTCCATCCTGCTCCGGTCGCGTAGCTTCTCGCCGTGGGCTTTGCCTGCTGCGCGTCGCTCCTGTTGCTTTATGAGCGTGACGTGTCTTGCTCTGGCACGGAATTGATCGCTTTCCGCTCCATGTTATATTATTATCCAATCGCTGGCGCATGTTCCAGATCTGAAGCGTTCTCATTTGCTGAAATCACGATCACTTTCGGTTATTATCCAATCAGTTGCCGGGATGGAAAGTCCAGCCAAACGGCGACAAAATCAAGCCACACTGGAAAACTCAAAGCGTATTCGGCATTCTCGTCGACAGGCAGCAAGCACAAGTGCGAGTCGCGATGAGTGCTGACTTCGTGGCGCTGCTGGAGCTCGTGCGCCGCTCGGTGCCCGTGCTGGTTCTCGCTCAAACCCACGCGTTCGGGATCGTTGACGAGTACGTCAGGTTCCTCGCACTAAAACTGTCTCTGGACGACACTCGCACGCTACCTTCGGCGCTCTCGCCGTCGCTCGCAGTGGAGCAGGTGTGGCGCACGCATATACTGCTCCCACACGAGTACTCGAAGACGTGCGGCTCACTACTTATTGGCAATACGGCTTCGATCGCGTACAGATCTGATCTGCGTGACGAGGACCGAGCGAGCAGCTACAGGCGGACGCTCGCGCTCTATGAGCAGCGCTTTGGCGTCTCGCCCAACCCAGCAGTGTGGCCGCCAGCACAAGAAGAACAGTCAGCGGCGGCAACAGCAGCAGTGGCGATGGTGTCCGAGCCTCTGTCACCTGTCGCGACCCCAACAGCGTTGCCGCCTGCTGGTGCTTCCGCGAGGACGACCCACGAGCATCAGCGCAGCGCCGCCACTGCTGCTGCTGCGGTTGCTTCTGGCGGCAGCACGCCACTAACATCGCCGTCGTCACCTGTACCATCCGTAGCAGCAGCACAGCCGTATGCAGTGCGAGACCCACCGTCGCCAAGTGCAAGAGCGAAACGAGCGCGTCGGACGCCAGCACCATCAAACATCACGGTGCTCGTGGGAAGGCGAGGAGACAAAAAATCCCTGGTCGTGGTGGTAGGAGACGCGAGCGTCCAGATGCTGCGCGAGGCGATCGAGAGCCAGCTAGGGTACAAAGCAAGCCAGCAGATCCTGTACTTTGGGCTCAACAGGCTGGACGGCGACTCGCCATCCACGACGCTCTTGACGTGCTTCGGCATCAGTGACAACGCTCGCATCGAGCTCGCGATGTTCGACAAACCTCGCGACTCGTCTCCAACGCTGATTACATAGAGGTATATTGCGTCCTGAGTAGCTAGATTTTGTATTTAGAGTGTGTATGAGTATGTCTATTCGAATGACTTCATTTGCATCATTATCGGAGCTAAACCGCCTCAACCTCGCTTTCACGGGAGAGGCCACTCGTGTGACCCAGATACCAGACCCTCAATTCAAAACCCGCATTCCCGCCATTTACAGGGTCCTCTATTCGGGTGCCTCGCTTTCCCCAAAGCCAAAACCCACACTCATCCAAGCCCAAAACGCGCAGCACAAGCAGATCACGAGGCAGGCAGCGATGGCGACGCGCGACGAAGACGACGGCGCGGCGGCGGCACAGCACGCGCAGGAGCAGCAGCACGAGGCTGGTGATGCAGAGCAGGAGACTGCGGACAGTCCACCCGCGACGCCCGCCAAGGCCGCCGCGATCCCGAGCAGCGCGCCGTCCACGCCCATGACCAGCAGCAGCGCGCCGGCGAAGCCCAAGACGCGGCTGATGATCACGAAGATGCAGCTGCAGAACTTCAAGTCGTACGCTGGGAAGGTGGAGATCGGGCCGTTCCACCAGTGCTTCAGCGCCGTCGTGGGGCCGAACGGCAGCGGCAAGTCGAACGTCATCGACGCGCTGCTCTTCGTGTTCGGCAAGCGCGCGTCCAAGCTGCGCCTGAAGAAAGTCTCAGAGCTCGTGCACCGCTCGGCGTCGTTTCCGGATCTCGACACCGCGACGGTCTCCGTGTTCTTCCACGAGATCTACGACGACGACGAGGGTGAGGACGCAGCCGAGAGCGCCGCGCCGCAGCCGAGCGCGACAGTAAGTGGCTTTCAAGAGTCGTACCGCATTGTGCCCAACTCGGAATTCGTCGTGACGCGCACGGCGTCCAAGAGCAACGTGAGCAAGTACTTTGTGAACGACCGACCAAGCAACTTCACGCAGGTGACGGACCTGCTCTCGGGCAAAGGCATCGACCTGGACAACAACCGGTTCTTGATCTTGCAGGGCGAGGTGGAGCAGATCGCGATGATGAAGAGCAAGGCGCCGGAGGGCTCGAGCGAGGACGGCTTGCTGGAGTACCTGGAAGACATCATCGGCTCGAACGTGTACGTGGAGCCGACGGAGAAAGTGTGGCAGGAGGTGGAGGACTGCAACGAGAAGCGCGCGGAGAAAGTGAACCGCGTGAAGCTTGTGGAGAAGGAGAAGGCGCACCTCGAGGGTCCGCGCCAGGAAGCCATGGAGTACCTGCGCAAGGAGAAAGAGGTGTATGCGAAGACCAACATTCTGTACCAGCTCTGGATCCAGGACGCGTCGAAGAACCGCTCGATGTGCGAGAGCCGCAAGGCCGAACTGCAGACGCAGTACGAAGAAGAGCTCGAGAAGATGGAGGCGAACCGCAAGGAGCTCGAGAGCGTCGAGGTGGTGTACCAGAAAGTCAAGGAGGAGCACGACGTGGTCGCCGCTGAGCTCGACGCAACCAAGTCCGTGTACGCGGATTTCGAGAAGCAGGACGTGAAGCTGCGCGAGGAGCTCAAGTTCGGCAAGGAGCAGGTCAAGGAACTCGAGCTGGCGAAGAAGAAGGAGCTGAAGAAGCAGAAGCAGATCCAGCAGAAGCAGCAGGAGAACGAAGAGCTCGTGCCGCAGCTGGAGAAGGAAGTCGAGAAGCTCCAGGCGAAGCTGAAGAAGCAGGAAGCCGTGCTGGAGACGATCTTGGAGGAGCACAAGGCCGAGACGGGCAAGTTGCGTAGCAAGATGGAGTCGCTGCAACACGAGGTCGAGCCGTTCCACGCCGAGATGAACGAGCTGCGGTCGGTCATCGACACCACGGAGACAGAGATCCAGCTCATTGAAGAGCCCGTGACGAATGCGAAGAAAGCGCTCGAAGCGAAGGTGAACGGCATCCAGGACGCCGAGGCGACGATCGAAGACATCGAGCAGCAGCAGGTGCAGAAGGGCGACGAGCTTGTGGAGATGAAGAAACGCGTCGTTGTCGCCGAGAAAGAGCTTACGCATGCGAAGGAGCAGGACGGCATCGTGTCGGAGAAGTTCCGCGAAGCGCGCTCGAAGGCGGAAGAAGCGTCGGGTGCGGTGCAGTCGCAGGCGACGAAGAGCCGCATGCTGCGCGCACTGCTCGATGCGAGCAAGCCCGGACAGCCCCTGGCGAACGCTGGGCTTTTCGGCCGTCTCGGCGACTTGGGAGCGATCGATGCCAAGTACGACGTCGCGATCTCGACTGCGTGTGGCGCGCTGGACAACCTCGTTGTCGCGACCACGTCGGGAGCGCAAGCCTGTGTCGAGTTCCTCCGCAAGAACAACTTGGGACGCACGACGTTCCTGATCCTGGAGCAGCTCGGATACCTGCACTCCAAGTGCACGCAGCAGTTCCGTCCGATCACTGGCCCATCGGGACAACAGGCGCCTCGCCTGTTCGATCTTGTGCAGGTGAGCGACCAGAAGTTCATGCCGTCGTTCTACTATGCACTGCGCGACACGCTCGTGGCGAAGGATCTGGACGAAGCCACGTCGATCGCGTACCAGGGCAGCCAGTGTAAGTACCGCGTCGTGACGCTGGATGGCCAACTGGTGGAGCTCTCTGGCGCCATGTCTGGCGGTGGCAAGCGCACAAAGAGCGGTGGCATGTCGAGCTCGATTGCTTCGAGCGGGTTGAGCGAAGGCGAGATCGCCGCTCTGCAGCGGGAAGCAGCGGGCTTGAAGGACGAGCTGCAGCGTGTGCGCGACCAGAAGTTTGCGCTCGAGAAAGAGGTGTCGCAGCTGACGCGCCGCATCGAGCAGTACGAGAACGAGCTGCCGCGCCTGGAGCTGAGTCTGAGCGCCACGAAGACCAAGCTCACGGACTTACGCGAGAGCAAGCGCGCGCTGGAGAAGCAGACGCAGCTGTCTGGCGACGCGAAGAAGCAGGTGGACAAGCTCAAGAAGGTCAAGTCTGCCAAGGAGATCGAGTTCGAGGACGTGAAAGAGAAGGTGAAGAAGATGGAGGCGAAGCTCGCGGACCTGAAGGAGAAGATCCTCGATGTCGGTGGCGCGAAGCTTCGCAAGGAGCAGGACGTCGCGAACAAGATCACAAAGCAGATCGACGACAAGACGAAGCAGATGACGAAGATCCGCGTGGACTTCAAGAGCAGCCAGAAGAACAGCGAGAAGAACGTCCAGGCGCTGCAGCAGATCGAGGAAGACATGGAAGCGCTCAAGGCGAAGATCGAGGGCATCAAGGAGCAGTGCACGGCGATGGAGGAAGAGGCGATGGAGGTTGTGCAGAAGTGCGAGGCGATCGAGAAGGAGGTGAAGACGAAAGAGGAGGCGCTGCGCAAGGAGGAGAAGAAGTACACGAAGCTCAAGAAGCAGTACGACGCGATGCAGAGCGGCGAGGTGGATCTGCAGAACAGTCTGGAGGACTGTGAGAAGATGCTGGAGGAGAACACGAAGAAGGAGGCGTACTGGTCGTCGAAGCTCACGGCGCTCCACGCGTCGTATCTTTTGGAGCAGGAGCAGAACGACGGCGTGTTCGACGATGAGCCGCGCGCGCCTCGCAAGCAAAAAGCACAGAAGGGGGAGGAGGAGAAGAAGAAGAAGACAACGCGTGTGGATGATGGAGAGGACGTGGAGATGGAAGACGCGGCGGCGGACGAGGAGACCAAGGAGAACGACGCTGAGGACGGCGACGCGGAAGCCATGGAGGAGGAGGAGGAGGAAGTCGAGGACTTGATCCACATGGAGAAGCTCCCGACGCTGGACGAGAAGGCGCTGTCGCGCTACAACAAGGAGGAGATGAAGTACGAAATCTCTGTGCTCGAGCAGCAGCGCGACGAGCTGAAGGCGAACGTGAACATGGGTGCGCTGATGGAGTACAAGGAGAAGGAGGTGGAGTACCGGTCGCGACTGCAGGAGCTCGAGGCTGCGACGAGGCTGCGCGACGAGAAGCGCCACGAGTACGACGAGCTGCGCCGCAAGCGCCTAGAGGAGTTCATGGCGGGCTTCCGCGTCATCACGCTCAAGCTCAAGGAGATGTACCAGATGATCACGCTCGGCGGCGACGCGGAGCTGGAGCTCGTGGACTCGCTGGACCCGTTCTCGGAGGGCGTGGTGTTCAGCGTGCGGCCGTCGAAGAAGAGCTGGAAGAACATCTCGAACCTGTCGGGCGGCGAGAAGACGCTGGCGTCGCTCGCGCTCGTGTTCGCGCTGCACCACTACAAGCCCACGCCGCTGTACGTGATGGATGAGATCGATGCGGCGCTGGACTTCAAGAACGTGTCCATCGTGGGCAACTACATCAAGCAGCGCACGCGCAATGCGCAGTTCGTCATCATCTCGCTGCGCAACAACATGTTCGAGCTCGCGGACCGCCTCGTGGGCATCTACAAGACGCACGACGCCACGAAGAGCGTCACGATCAACCCGCGCGTGTATGAGTCGCTGCTGCCGGCCAAGACGGCGCCGGCGAACGACGGCCGCACGCCCAAGAAGACGCGGCGCACAAGCGAGGCACCTCCGGTCACGCCCAAGAGCGTGCTGCGCGAGCGACCGAGTCAGCAGTAGCAGGAAGCTGGAGAGAGCAGGAGGTCGTGTTGGAATCTTCGCTCTGGCTTGCGTGGTTGGATTCTAAATAATGCGATGCGTTTGGACACGAGCTCTGCGCTGAGTACTGTCGATCCGCCAATCATCATCCGAGTGCCGATTCTCAGACACACCTTTCAGCCAATCGCGTGCGATCCTCATGTGCAATCTGTATCTGAGTCCCATCCAGAATCCTTCACTCGGCATTTTCATTTTCCCAACCCAAGAGAGAGCACGAGCTCGTCGAGAAAGCTCTCCGCGTCGCCGTCACCGTCGTCGCGCTCCATCTCTCTCGCTCTACAGGCTCCCGAGGCTCTACCCACCTCTGCGTCGACCACACACGGCAGCTCAGAGCGTCTCCCCTGCCGCACCCCGTCTCCGTCCCACCCGTCCCGCCGTGCGCTGCTTCATGCGCTCCCCGTCGACGGCCGCCACTTCGTCGCCGAGCGCCTCCAGCCACAGCCACAGCAGCCCCACCGCCACGTCGCCGTCGCTGCGTCCGTCGTCGCAGAAGAAAGCCAAGCTCGAGCACGCCGAGGCGCTCTCGCACGCCACCGCCAGTATCGCGCTGTCCCCGCCTCCCGCCATGTCAAGCGCCACGGCTACAAAGAGCATCCGCGCGGACCGGCGCCACTGGGACCTGTTCCGACTGCTGCAGAGCGAGACGGCGTTTCCAAACGAGACGTCGGCGGTAGCGCTGGGCGAGTTCGACGCCGGCGGCGCCAGCGACACGCTCGCGTTCCTGCAGGATGAATGCCAGGTGCTGATCATCGGCGCCGGCGGTCTCGGCTGCGAGCTGCTCAAGAACGTCGTGCTCTCGGGCTTCACGAAGGTGCACATCATCGACATGGACACGATCGACGTGTCGAACCTGAACCGCCAGTTCCTCTTCCGCGAGAAGGACATCGGGAAGCCGAAAGCCGAGTGTGCGGCGGAGTTTGTGCGCCAGCGCATGCGCGTGCCAGCGGCGACGGCGTCGACGGCGGCTCAGGCGGCGAGCGAGGACGGCGAGATGGAGCCGGCGCGCGTCGAGATCACGCCGCACTTCAAGAAAGTACAGGACATGGACGTGGACTTCTACCGGCAGTTCCACTTGATCCTCTCGGGGCTCGACAACATCGAGGCGCGCCGGTACGTGAACTCGCTCGTCGTGTCGCTCGCGGACGTCGACGAGGACGGCAACGTGGACCCGTCGACGATCATCCCGCTGATTGACGGCGGCACTGAGGGGCTGCGCGGCCAGGCGCGCGTGATCATCCCGCGCATCACGAGCTGCTTCGAGTGCTCGCTCGAGTCGTTCCCGCCGCAGAAGTCGTTCCCGATGTGCACGATCGCCGAGACGCCGCGCCAGCCGGCGCACTGCGTCGCGTACGCGTTCATCGTGCTCTGGCCGCGCGAGTTCCCGGAGAAGAAGCTCGACAAGGACTCGCCGGAGCACATGCAGTGGGTCTTCCAGCAGGCGAGAGAGCGCGCGGAGCAGTTTGGCATCGCCGGCGTGACCTACAGCTTGACGCTCGGCGTCGTGAAGAACATCATTCCTGCTGTGGCGTCCACGAACGCGATCGTGTCGGCGATCTGCGTGAACGAAGCGGTCAAGGCGATGACGTACTGCAGCCAGCTGATGAACAACTACCACATGCACATGGGGGCGACCGGGAGCTACTCGCACACGTTCGAGTACGAGAAGAAAGCGGACTGCGTCGTGTGCTCGTCGCAGAACAAGAGCGTCGAAGTGGACGCCGAGCGCACGACGCTGCAGATGCTCATCGACGAGCTCTGCGGCGACAAGTACCGCCTGCTCAAGCCCTCGATCAGCTCGAGCAACGCGAACCTGTTCATGCAGGGGCCGCCCGCGCTGCGCGCCGCCACGAGCGCAAATCTCGACAAGAAGCTCAGCGAGCTGGTGGCCGACGGCGAGTATTTAACGATCACGGACGCTGTGTTCGTGGGCGACCTCGCGCTCTCGCTGCAGGTTTTGTTCAAGGCGCAGAGCTGAGGGCGAGTCGAATGAGGCGACTGTGGAGTCGAAGCGATCGTATCGAACTGATCTGTTAAAGCAAACGCGAATGAGTGTGATTATGCCGACATTGCGATCCTCGACGTGTTGTCAAGTGCTGATCGTTTGCCCAAGACACTGCTTTCATTTGGCTCGGAAACGCTGTATCTAGAAATTTGTGCGTGATCCGCGCCTTACATAAGCAATTCCGGCGAAAATTGGTCAAATTGGACTGTGCTCGGCAAACGGAGCCACTCAACGACGGCCAAGCCCTGTGACCGCGCAACACGAGACGCCGCGACGACGGCGCCACCGCACTCAGCGCGCAGCAGCAGCGAGTCTCCGAGCGAGAAGACAGCGATGAGGCGCTCTGTCCTGCACGAGAGCTCTCGAGTGGTGGACGCCGCGCAGGCGCCGCTCAAGGGGATGCTCACGATCCACGAGCTTCCATCCACGACGACAGAGGCAGCAGCAGCAACCTCGGCGCTGACGGTGCACTTCACGCGCCAGCCGAATGCTGCGAGCAAGTGGCGCAGCATACTCACCCACGGTCTCTCCGTCCAGCGGATTGCTGCTGCTCTGCAGGCGATGGACGTGGTGCTGCATCAAGCGGCTCGACTGCGCAGCGACGAGGGACGAGTGGGGTTCTGGATGCAGCTATTGCAGTCGAAAGCGATGGCCGTGACCAGCGAGCTTCTCTACAACTTGGCGCGGTACAAATGGCTGGTTGAGGAGCATCGCAGCTTTCCGTCTCTCGTGATCTTTGAATGCGGCGACCTGAACGCTCAGCAAATGGACGCGGTGCGGACGTTCTTCGTTCCAAGTGGTCGACGACGACAGCAGCAGCAGCATCAGCGACGACGAGATTACTGTGCCTTTGGCCTCTCGTTCCGAGATTCCGGTCTCTCGAAGACGTGCTTGCTGCTGATACGGCAGCTTCTGGAGGACTACGGCGGCGCAGCCGAGTCGTCTTCACAGACGCGCCAGTTTGGAAGAATCCGGAAGCTGGATCTGAGCTGCAACGCTCTGCGACCCGCGCAGCTGGACATTCTCGCCGAGATCTTGAGCAAGAACTACGCCTATAAGCTTTACGACATTGATCTCGAGGATGTCGCGTCGCTTCCGCGGTCGAAGGCGAGCCATGCGAGTCTATTGCAGCTCACCCGAGCAGCATTCGACATTGCAGCCAGCACCAGGACGACATCCTGGGAGCAGCCACTTCTGCATCCGGTACATCGACGCCTCGCGTTCGGCGAAAACGCGCTCGGCGTGGCACACATCGCCGCGATCTGCTCGTCGCTTCGCTACGGATGTGACTACGATGAGCTGTCGTTAGTGCGTCTGCTTGGCGGAGTCGAGTCGGGGGAAAAGCGAGAGAAATGCTGGCGATGGATCGCGTTCGGACTGTTCTACCCTCGCTCTCGACGGTTTGCGGCTTCGTTTCGGCTTCGAATGGTCGATCTGTCGCTGATCCAGCTCGAGGTGAGCGAGCTGTCAGCATTTACGAGGACGCTGCTGAACCCTGTCGCCGAGTTTCGGTCCAGCAAAGGAGGACACCGAGCAGTAGAACTCGACGATTCGATCGCCATCTGCCATTTGACGCGAGGCACGGTGGTCTTCTCGCATCCGGACAAGACCTCGCCGCCTTTGGTGACCCTCGACACCAGCGATTGCGCGTGGGAAGTTCTCCAATCTCGAGGAGACTGCTCTACAGAGTGGATGAACGTCGTTGTCCCTGGATACGGACTCGGATGGATCCAAGCACACCACGTTGACAGCACCGAGGGAGAGATGCTAGCGGAGACCCACCGGCTCGGGCTGACGCTGAATGGGTTCACTTCGTCTCATGAGCCCTCTCGCTCGCTTCATGCGTTCATGGCGGCTGTCGGGCGCCAGCTGAGCGCGCTCAAGCTCTGTGGGACCGCAGGACTCACCCTGGACGCAGTGTTCAACCACTGCGATAGCCTGGAGCATCTGGATCTAGCGAGCAACTTCCTCAGCGGTCGAAGCATGCGCGAGCTCGTCGGGTTTCTTGCGAGCGGCTCGGCGCAGCAGCTGATCTCGCTCAACTTGAACAGGACGGGGCTCTCTGACGCCGACCTTCGCCCGCTCGCGAACGTCTTGACGCCGAATCCCCGACTCTTGCGGCTTCGAAAGCTTCGCGAGCTCCGCCTGAGCAACTGCGCGATCGTGGAGAACACAGGGCTCGACATTCTGAGCGCCGCGCTCGACGCGAACAAGACGATCTCGCTACTGGAGCTTCTAGATTGCCACCCCACGGATGTGCGCGATCGATTCGATGCGAAGCACAACGGCGAGCTCGTCAAGATTGTTCTATTGCCTCGAAAGCACAAAATCGCGTTCATCAGCGTGCTCACGCACGACGCATCCCGCGTGAAATCTGTCGCGGAGACCTTGGAAAGATGGATCTTCGAGCAGATCTTCACCTTTGCCGGGCATCCAGTGCAGCGAAGGATACTCTGGACGAGCTGGTGAGTTCGCAAAGTAGGCTAGTTCGCGCGGAGTGTCGCCTGATGCAGCCAGACAATGCACGTTCCCTCCTCCCGACTCTCGAAAGGACGCGACTTTTGATTCATAAAACTCCAATCATCCCTCATGGTCGCTGCCAAGACGACGAATAGCTACAGCAGCAGCGTCCGCAGTGCGGCTCCTTCAGCAACAACAGGGTCTCAGAAGCCTCGCGCAAGAGCACCGCCACCGCACTACCTCGGCGGTAGCAACAATCTCGCGAGCGAGCGCAGTCGGCGCGAACAGGCTGAGAGCGCGCTGCAGCGCACCAAACTGAGTCTGCACACGGTCGCTGGAGAGCTCGCGCCTCAGGTTGAGCAGCTCTCGAGAGCCATCAAGGTGCTGTGCAGCGTCTGCGATGTCTAATACTTTTGTGTGTACTGAGGGCTATGCGAATGGAAGCTGATGGCTCGGTTGCTTGACTCTGACGGGCTGTGGATGGATGCGATCTCGGCACTCAGACCATCCAGATCGAGAAGCACCATCAGCTGGATCTGGATGAAGCGTCTCAGGAAGTGCTCGAAGCACTGCAGCAACAGCTGGATGAGCTCGAGACTCGACAGAACGCGTTCCCCAGTGTGCTGGAGGAGCGGCTCGAGACGCTCATGGAGCAGATCAGCGAGCAGAAGCGCGCCGAGCGCTATGTACGCTGATCTCTGTACCTCTTCGCAGAAAGACAACGAGAGATGCCTAAATCGACTCGTTGCTGGCGACAGGAGCTCAGGTTGCTCGTGGCGCACGTCCAGGACTCCCAAGATGATCTGAGCGCCGAGTTTCGGCTTCTCCACCACGAGGCAAGTGCTTTACGTGTGTTGTCAGACCTCAACTCGTGTTGCTTGACGGTTTGTCGTGATGTCCAAACAGCTGACCGCCTCACACGAGTTCCTCTCCAAGCGCATGAACGCCGTGGATGACGCAGTCGAGTGCGTGCGCAGGGACGTGGGTCGCGCGGCCGAGCTGCAGTTCCAGGCGAACCAAGCGGTGCATGCCCGCGTCAGCGAGCTCGACGAGAAGCTCTTCATGCTCGATAAGGGACTGCTCAAGCTCAAGCTCGCCCTGCCGTCCGCAGTCGCAGCGCAGATGGCGACGCCGTTTGGCGACATTTGCACAACTCGCAGTGGTGCCGCCAACAGCGTGGAGCTGCCGACTGGAGGGATGGTGGTCCAGCAGAAGCTGCAGGAGCTCTCGACGGAGCTCGCGGCACTGAAAGCTGACACTGCCGCGTATCGCGCAGCGGACCGTAGGCAGTTTGACGGACTCACGAACCGCCTGCGCGAGTCGTCCAAGAGCCACCAGAGCCTCAAGAAGGAGCTCGACACGCGGCTGCAGCAGATGCAGACGAGCTACGACCAGGTGCGAACGCGTGCTCCTAGTCATGTTGTCGCGTCGTATGCAGCATACCAGACAGGAGCTCCTTGTGGATCGAGCATCTGACTCTTCTTCCGCCATGACGCACTTGCTTACTAAGATGGTGACCAAAGTGCCGAGCGAGCTCTCGAAGCGGCTGCTCAAAGCTCAGAGCCTGTGGGACTCCGAGCTGCAGACCCTGCGAGCCTGCGTGCAGCAGATCGACGCCGAGCGAGCAGCCGAGCAAGCGCGCGACCATCGACGCTCTGAACCAGCAAGTGGCAGCAAATGCCTCGACGAGCTGGTGAGCGCGATGCAGAGTAAGCTCGAGAGCCTGGACGAGCTGACGAGCGAGCTGGGCGACCTCCGAGACGAGGTGCAGATGCTCAGCGACGGACAGGACACCACGGTGCGTATCTTGCTAGACTAATCGTATTCATGCGGCGACTAGCGTACTCTGTGGCTCACGTGTGGCCGACTCACGTTCGCAGCTCAAAGCACTGAGTGGGAGCATCAACCGTGTCGAGAACGACGTGCTGGGGCTCTACGACTGGAGTCGCGAGCAAGTGGCGCAGCTGCAGGAGCAGGTGACGTACTCGAGCACGATGCTCGCGTACTTCAGCAAACATGCCAAGATCTCGCCCAAGGAGTGATAGAACGAACGGACGAGCAGCAGCCACCTTCAGTAAGCAGTAGCAACCTCACATTTCGTTCACATCACGGTGCAAAAATGGAGCCTCATGGACTCACCATGAATGAGCCATACCAGCACGTCCTAAGCCTGCGTGCGTCCGAGTTCTCCCACCAATGCGTCCGCTTCCTGGATCAGCGAGCGCACGATTGTCTCGGCCGGCTGCGCTCTCGCAAAGCCTGGGCTCTGACCTGACCAGAGCGACGTGAATGCCGTGTCGCCTCGCGTCTCCGCCGTGTCCTTCAGCGGCACCAGCAGCGCTCCAGCAGTGGGGAACTCAGGTGCGTCTGCTGACATCGGCCCCAGCTCGCGCACGAGCCGCGTCGCGAACCCGCGCGCCGGCCGCCCAGTGAACACGTTCGTGATCGCAGTCTCCATGGCGTCTTCTTCACCATTCTCTGCTGCGCGCTTCAGAGCGTCGCGATGCAGCTGCGACGTCTGCGCTTCGTCCGCGAGCAGGAACACGGTCCCCATCTGCACCGCCGCCGCGCCGAGCACGCTCGCTGCCACGATGCCGCGCGCGTCGCCAATGCCGCCGGCTGCGATCACTGGCACGCGGACTGCGTCGACGATCTGCGGCACGAGCGCCATCGTCCCCAGTTGCTGCGGGAACACCGCGTAGCTGTTCGCATTGCTACTGCGAAGAGGAGCCGGCTCGTCGTGTCCTGGAAGAAAGACGCCGCGATGGCCGCCCGCCTCGAAGCCCTGCGCGATGATCGCGTCGCAGCCGCGGGCTTCGAGCCACCGCGCCTCTCGCACAGTGGTCGCTGACGCCATCACGAGTGCGCCTGTGGCCTTGACAGCCTCGAGCCACTCGCGACGCGCTGGCAGCCCGAAGTGGAAACTCACGACCTCGGGGCGTAGCTCCTGGACGAGCGCGAGGCTCGTCTCGTCAAACGGCAGGCGCTGGGTACCGCCTGCCTGCATCGCCGCCGGCAGCTCGTCGAGTCCAAACTCGCGGTAGTACGGCGCGAGCTTGGTGCGCCACTGCGCATCGCGGGACAGCGAGCGCGAAGCGTCCTCTGTGGGCATCACGTGGCAGAAGAAGTTGAGATTCAAGGGCGAAGAGGACGGGGCGGTGGTCGAGCGGAAGCGCTGGACGTGCGAGCGCACGGCGTCCGGGGACAGCAGCGCGCACGGGAGGGAGCCGAGGCCGCCGCCGCGCGCGACCGCGATCGCCAGGTCGCTCGTCTGCGCGCCGGCCATGGGTGCCTGGAAGAGCGGCGCGCGCAGCCCGAGGCGCCGTAGGAGGCGTCGGTCGCGCCACGCCATGATCGGTCGATCGCCGCGACAAGATATTTTCTCAAATGAATCTTCTCTTCGAACTGATTCTGATAAGTAAAGAAAAATACCTTCTTGAGGAAAACAGCAATTCTCCACAAAGATCTTCGATGGGAGGAATTCGGGAGATCGTCGGCACGAGAGCGCCTCCCAACCAAACTCTCTCATTTCCCAAAGCCTCCCACCTAGCTCCCTCCTAGCCAGCATGTTCCTGCGTTTCCAACACCATTTGTCCAGCGTCATACTAATCTACACATGCAGTCACGGCTCTTGCATACACTAGAACGGAGACTGAGCGAGGACGGATACGATACGGATGAGCGAGTTGCGGAGCTCGGTGTCGTCTGCAGCGATGGCGCGATAGAGAGCGTGGCGGAGGTGGATGCGGAGGCGGTTGTCGATCAGGTGCCACTGGGTTCAAGGCTCGAGCGATTCTTCCTCCTGATGCTTGCGGGGATCCCGG
>JAADWH010000188.1:0-36393 GCA_023335995.1 Globisporangium nagaii
AGTCAATGAGCAGAGTCCAATACGATCATCAAAGTTATTGAGATTGTCTACAATGGAAAACCAAGTAGAAAAGAAGGTACTATAGAAAAGATCCTGTGTAAGTACGGTCATGGTCGACTGTACGGACCGAGACGCTCCACGCACTACCCCCGAAGGCAACCACGGGCAGTGCGGCCGCAAATTAGAAGCACAGCGATCGCTTTTTGGCCAGTCAAGCAGCAAACCACAGACTAAAATCGCCCTTGATTGGCTATAATAAGCGTTCCCCACTTATCTCCGACCTGCGAGCTTGAAAAGCTGCGATCGTTCGATCTCTCATCGCCACTCGACCTGGAATAGCATGCGACTCTCACATCATATCACCTTGCGCGACACAGCTCGCGCGTTGAGATAACAGCGATCGCCGTCGCGCCACAGCTGAGCGATCGATGGTCGTACCACGAAGAACTGCTGTCGCCAGCAGCGGCAGGAGCGAGCAGTGTACCTCCAGCGCGTGTCGAGACGACGACGACGACTCCCACCACGACATCCAGGACTACGTCACGATGCTCGTGCAGGACTGGCTACGGGTGTCCGACTTCCGCCTGACGTTGCAGAGCTTCGTCAACGAGTGCAAGCAACTAGGCAAGGGGCTCCCGAGTCCCGACAAGTGGTACGCCATGACCCAGCAGCTGCAGTTCGACCAGTCCAGCAAGCCCGGACCGCCATGTCCAGCGTCGCTGCTAGAGTCTGTCATTCGACTCACCATCTCAGAGAGGCAGCGAGAGGTGCAGAGACATCGCCAGCAGCAGCAGCAACCGCAGCAGCAGACAGTACTCGTGAGCAAGCGCCTGATGCAGGTGAAAGAACTCAAACTGCTGGGCAGGCGAGGGCTGTCGCCCACAGCGTCCGCTCCGGCGCTCCGAGCGGTCTCTTCAGCATTGTCGGCTCCTTTCGTCAACACTGGCGCGGGCGAGAAGACGCCAGTCGGCAGACTTCGGCCGAAATCCGCTGCTGTCTGCAGCAGCACGCCAGAGCTGATCGCGAGGAGCCTGCTTGGAGATCGCGACTCGTCGTGTCCAGTCAACCAAGCGTTTGAGGCACCAGAAGCAAAAGTCCAGACCAAAGCGCGACCGATCAGCGCCTCAGGTGTGCTCGCGCCGACCCAAGACTCGATATCAAACCGACGCTCGTCGGTCGAATCCCAAGGCTCCCAGTCTACTAGCCCGCAACAGCAGCAGCGGCACACATCACCATCGTCACCGCAACGCAAGTCCCTCAAAGGGGATAATGCGACAGACGCAGTCGGACAACAAGACCGCTGCGCAAGCCGTGCTTCCATCTCGGGGCTTCCACTGATCATTGAAGACAAGCTCGCGAAGCAGGCGGCTCAGATGAACGACCTGGACGACGACCCAGACGAAGAAGGAGCGCTCGCGACTCTAGACTCGCCTGCACTGGATCTGGAGGACATGAGCGAGGAGCGGCTGGTCACGCATTTTGCATCGCTCGACAAGTCCGCGATCAAGAAACTGAGACGCGTGCTCGCCAAGTCGAGTGCGTGCACTCAGGAGTTCGAGCGATCAAAGCGCATGATCGACAAGATCCAGACGAAGGCAAAGCTGCGGCAGGCAAGACGAGTGATAGCGGTCGAGCAGACCGCGCTGCTGAGCAACTCGATGGACATTCTGAACAAAGAGCCGTGCTCGCTCTGCCAGCACATCTTTCTCAAGAAGAACCTCGTGATGCGGGTCTCCTTCAAGAGCATCGCGGATCTGCGGAGGTCTTGGGCAGCGAAGAACGAGCAAGACGAGCGACTGCAAGCCCAGTCTGCGGCTCACAACGCAAGCAGTGGCCCGGAAACGACCTGCGAGCTCGATCCTGTAGTCGGTAGTGATGCCGTTCGCCACGACGAGAGTGAAGTCGACCGAGCGCAACTGGCGCACCTGTACGACGAAGCCCCGATCTGCGCCTTCTGCTCGCAGCTGGTGCTGAATTGCTCGTCGTACCGGGTACGATCCTATTTTCTTTTTGTGTGTATCTGCTGCTGCTGGTGCCTTTCGCGAGCGTCTAACTCATTGGTTCCTCTGCGCTGCAGCCCTCGTCAGCTGCGCGGAAACCAAAAGCCGCGGACGGCAAGCGCCACGCCGTCGCACAGCAAAAGCAGAAAGCCGACGCTCATGCACGAGAGCTGACGCGCTGCGATCCGCTGGACTTCGACTCCTACCGCCTGAACAGCGATGACGACGGCGACGACAGCGACGTGGAAGAAGTGCTGGAGTTCGACGCCGACGGGCGACCACACGTGACGAAGCGGCGGCGACAGAAGACCGGTCGCATTCCAGCGCAGCTCGGCCTCGTGTCCAAACGACTGCACTACGACCAGCTGCGCAGTCGCACGCTGCCGTCGCTGAATAACAAGGAGTGGCAGGTCATCAGCTGAAAACACTCTGTCGCCTGAACCAGGATGCTTCTCGTCTCCTTCTTCGTCTTTGTCGTCGTCGAGATAGCTCCATCGAGTCAGTTGGAGGCGACAATCAAGTGAAGCCATGCTGAATTTTTTGACATCCTTCGCTTATTTGCGAAACAAAAGCGCTTCCCGCTTTTTCCTGAAAGCCAGCTGTTTGTGCGTTTCTAATATCCAGTCGATTCTGATTGGTAGAAACTCCCATGTGGACAGCAATCGTCCCGCACGAACCGATTTGAAACAAGGGATCAGGCACTAAAATCCCTTGTTTGGCTTGAATGATTCGGGACGAGTCCCCCCCCCTGATTCGCTAAGCCATTTGCAGTCGCGCTCGAGTCCATTTCGAGACGAAGAGGGACGAGCGGAAGAGAGCAATCCAAGCGAGTGCGATGGTGTCCAGAGACGAGAGCAGCGGCAGCGGAGGCGCCGCGGCCGCAGCAGCCGCCACCGCGACGGTCGGCGCGGGCGCCAACGGCAAGAAGAAGTTCCTGGGGCTCGGCAGCTACCTGCCCAAGGTTCCGACGTACCTGCTGCAGAAGAACGGCGCGACGGCTGGCGCTGGCGGTCCGTCCGCAGCTGCGAATGCGAATGCGAATGCGGGCAACGCGGAAGACCCGGCCGACGAGATCAGGGAGCTGCCCGACTTCCCTGACCGCCGCTCGAACGACTCGGACAGCACGTCGGCGCAGCAGCAGCAGCCTCAGTCGGCGGCCGCAGCGGCGGCGGCAGCACTGCGACGTCGCGGAATGTCGATCGAGATGAACGTGAGCACGCTCTACCGCAAGATGACCGTCCGGCAGAGCAGCAACTCGACGGCGTCGACCGACGGCAGCCCGTCGAATCGTGGGTCGCTCACTGGCGCCGGCTCGAACTACGGCGGCGCCACGAATGTGCCGTCGCCGCGCTCGGACCCGAGCCTGAAGGCGCGCCGTGGCGCGTGCGTTGCGACCAAGTTTGGCACGGGCGTGGTGGTGGACATCCGCCTCGACGACGGCTTCTACATCGTGCAGCTTGTGCCGAAGAGCGTGGCGTACCTGCGCGAAGACATGATCATCCGCGAGATCAAGTCTGTGGTGGGCGAGCGCGTGAAGACGCGCTGGGGGCTCGCGACCGTCGAGCACTACTACGTCGAGGACGACATGTACAGCATTGCGCTCGACTGGCGCTGGGACGACGACCATGTCTGGCGTATGAAGGCCACGACCAAGAAGTTCGAGAAGATCCTCGTGCGCGGCTCGATCATGCAGAACACCAAGAACATGCTCTTCGAAGGCTACTCGACGATCCGCGGCAGCACAACCACGGGCTACGCAAACGTCGTTGCGCGACTCAACACCACGGCGACGACTGTCAGCGGTGCGTCAAAGAGGTAAGGACGCGTGCTCTTGTATTCTGGATGGTCTGCTCTTTTATTCTTATAAAGCAAACTGGCTGGATGGAACAACTGTAAACTGAACTCTGTTCTTTTTCTCTGTGATTGTGTTCTTGTAATCCCGTGCGAATATGACAGACAAGGAAACCGGAGCCTGGGCAAGGCGATCACGCCGTTCGGCATCTGCGAGGTCCTGGACGTCCGCTCGGACAAGTTCTTCGTCGTGAAGACTCCCTGTGGCGCGACCGGCTACTTCCACGCCGACGACGTGAAGCTACTGCAGCGTCGCACCCACTTTGCGCCAGGCGACCGCGTGAAGACGCCGTACGGACTCGGCGAGGTGCATTGCTACCGCGATGAAGACGAGACGTACGAGATCAAGCTGGAGCTGGCGCTCGCGTCAACTTCGCTCGCGCCAACGCTGTACATTAGCGACGCGCACGCTGAGACGCAGCTGGCATTTGCTGGCATCGGGCACAACAACCCGACGCGCGAGAACCGCTTGTCGTCGATCTTCGCGCTTACGAGGAACTCGGTGTTCTCCGCTGGCGCGACGGTCAAGGCGTCGGCGACTGGCGGCTTCTCGACGCTCTCGACCGGAGGACTCACGACGCTCTCGACGGTCAAGGCTAAAGTGTCGACCATGGCCACGATCAAGCTCAGGTAAGTCGTCTGCAGCTGTGGATGTGCGGCGGCGACAATGTTGTGCAGAGTTTCTGATCGTATGGTGCCCTCTGTCGTGTTCCTGCGATACAGCAAAGCGAAGTTCCAGAAGGGCGAGCGCGTGCTGACCAAGATGGGCTCGGGCTTTGTGGTCGAGGCGCGGCCGCTCGAGAAAATCTACGAAGTCTACCTGCGTCGGCTCAAGTTCACCGGCTACTTCCACGAGTCGGCGCTGTCGCCGTTCCCGTATGAGCGCGTGACGCACTTTGTCGTGGACGGCCGCACGATCCCGGCGCCAGAGATCCCGCGCAACGTGTCGGACGTGAAGCGCCGCCAGGTGATCAACGCCGCGATCCAGTCTGCGCGTGAGGGCAAGTTCCTCGAAGTGCCCGCGGGTGTCACCACCGCCTCCGCGGAGGCGCCGCCGGCAAGCGAGGCGGAGTCGAGCGAGGTTGTGCCGGCGCCAGTCGCGCCAGCCGGAGCGCTTTAAGAGCTGCGCCGTGCCGCATAAGGACGCGAGAAGCGGTACCGATCTTTTCACTGCTCGGCTGCGTTCTGTTGCTCTTTTGCTCCTTTATGTGTGAGTGTGCGTATCCGTTTGTATCCCTCCTCCTCTCCGAGCCTTCCTTCTCCTCAAAGTCTAGATACCTAAATGCTCCTTTTGCTCAGCACCAACAAAAATGAAAACGGATGTTTTGCATGTTCTTCTAGCCACCACGCGCTGCTTGCCTATGCGAGCATGCGGTGCTGCTCCTTGATGATCTCGTGCTGCCGCGCGCTGATGCCGATGTACCTCGAGAACGGCACGTTTTCGTCCTTGATGCCCTTCTGGCGCCGGTTGTCCGGGAACGAGAAGATCTTGAGCGACGGTCGTGGTTGGCCGCCGCCAGTGTTTGAGTGCTGGTAGTGTCCTGGTGCGTGGCTACTGCTGCTGTTACCACCAGCTCCTGCCGATGGGTTCACGAGTCCGTACTTCTTGCGCATGCGCACAGCCTCTTTGTACTGCTTGCGCCAGAAGAGCTCGTCGTTCTCCTTGCGCTGGTACGTGCTCTCGTGGTCGAAGCGCTCGTTGCGCGGCACTTCGATCGCGCCGTTGCATCCGAGCATCATGCTCGCTGCTGCCGAGCCGCCTGATGAAAAGGAGCCGCCGCCGTTGCCGACGTACCCGGGGGCGAGCGACGCCTGCGTACAAGGCATCGCGATCCCAGACGCGTGGTAGGCACCCATGGTCGACACTGTCGGGTGCACGCGCCAGCCTTGCCGACTGCCACCGCCGTCCAAGTGCATCGACCGGAACTCCTTGATGAGCGCTTCGGCTCGCTCGAGCTCGATGCGGTACTCGTTGCGCTGCTGGAGCGCTTCATTCAGTGCCGTGTCCTTGACGTCTATCATCTGCTCATCAGCATTACACAATAGCACCAGTGCGTTACACAACCGCAGCGATTCGCAGCCAGCCATTTTTGCAGCAAGATGCGGTCGCACCTTGCGCAGCTCGTGGAGATCGTCTTGGTGCGAGCAGCAGCCTGCACCGTCCAACGCATCCTCGTCGTCCTCCTGACAGCCGCGTCGGAACAGCTTGGACACTGCAGCACCAGCAGCATCACTGCGATCTGTCGGCGATTGCTTGTGTCCCGTGTACTCCTTGAGTGTCTTGTACGCCTGCAGTAGCTCTCGCTGCTGGTTCTCAAAGTCGCGCGTGAGGATCTCGATCGTCGTCGCCATCTCGAGCACCTGCCGATGCGCGTCGAGCGCATCAGCACTCAACCCAGCGCCGCGATGCGGATCCTCATCGATGCGCGCGTCGAGCGCATCCACTCGCTCTTTGCTCGATCCGTCGTCACGGTGTCCCCACGCGACGGGGTGCTCTGCGCCTCGCGCTCGACGCTCGTCTCGCATGAGAGATAGCCCTTCGTGATGCAGAGGCGCAGTGCTGGTAGAGCGGCCGCGCTCGCGATCACAGAGTGAGCTGGCATGGCACTAAAAGAGATCCGCATAAGAGCGCGGTCTGTGCGTCCCGGACGCCTCTGCCATTCCATCGCACCATCGACTCGCCATTGCAGCTCTTCGTGGCAAGATCGCATTATCAGACAAAAAGGAGTACCAAGAATAGATCCATTTTTATTCTGAACAAAGCAAGTCACATCATGCAGCGGCACACTGTACCGCTCCGACTGTGCCGTCTTCAGCGGTACAGCACCGTTTTCCCCCTCGAAAAAGCCCCACGCTGACTTCCAGGCTGGCGTGTCAAACAGATGCACAAGAGGATCGCTGGCGCAGTACAAGGAGCTCCTTTCCATCGCATTGCCAGCTCTCGCTCTCTCTTTCTCGCTCGCTCTCGCTCTGTGCTGTGCTGGCGTCTGCAGACCAACACCAGCAGCAGGCAATAGACAGTAGACGACAGAAGCGCAGGATGGATCGACGCGCGAACGGGGCGAGCAGCTCCCTGCTGAAGCTCTTTGTGCTGGCGCTGCTCTGCCTCACGGGTAGCTTCGCGGCGCCGAGCGACAACGCCAACGGCGGCGGACTCGCGCTGCAGCACCGCGTGACGCTCCGAGTCTACTTCCGCGCGTTCTGGTGCGCGACATGGCGTGCTGCTGAGCTCGTGCTGTTGTGTTGTTGAGCGCACTCTGACACTCATCCTATGATCTTGTCGCTTTCTGCGAATGCGTAGCCCAGCGTGCCAGTGGTTTGTGAGCGATCCGCTCCTGGAGCTTGTGCGGAGTGATCAGTACGTAGCTTTCGCGGACTGCGCTGTCTTGTTGTCGCTATGCTAATGGGATATGTGTCTATTGTGCGACTGCCTTGCTGTTGTTGTGTGCAGGTTCCGCAACGTCGTCAACCTCAGGTACGGATGGCTGTCTCTATGTCGTGCTTGATTCCTAAATTTGATCCACACGTGTGTGTGCATGGCTCGCTACTGGACTGCACCAGACTGTTCCCAGCTGCGGGTATGACGGATGAGAAGGGCGACCTCATCTGCGAAGGCGGCTCGCTCGAGTGCACGGGCCACCGCCTGGAGGTGTGTCTGATCGACAAGGACCGCGACGATGTCGTCAAGTACCTCGGGAACGTCGCCGTACGTTTTACACCGTGGATGGATCATTCTTGGCACGCATCTGGCTCTGGATTCTGTCTAACGATCGTGGTTTATGATGCCGAGCGCAGTGTCTGGAGGGCGACGAATCCGGCCGCCCGGGCGACTGGAGCGAGAAGCTGAAGAACTGCCTTACGCCCGAAGAGCGCGCAGAGATCGACGTGTGCTACAAGACCAAGAGCGACGAGCTGTTGCGTGAGGTGCGCTGGTATTTATTTTTTTGGCTGCGATCTCCAATTGCTGTCTGTTTGTGTGTGCGGTTCTGGTTGCTTATTGCAATTGTGCGCATTGCTATTCTGTAGATGATCCACAAGGAGAACTCTGGGAGCGTCGAGTGGATGCCATACGTACGAGCACGCGACGTTTCTGCACTGTTACTGAATGGCTGGAATGAGAGCTGAGTTATCTTTGTGTTCTTGTGCAGACTGTCGTGGAGGAGAAAGTGCTGGGGTCTGCGTCCCAGGGCGTTGGTTTGGGCGAGCTCCAGGCTGGCATTTGCGCTGCGTACAAGGGGCCAAAGCAGGTATGCATTGGGGTTGTGATGCGTAAGGAGATTCGGGTGTCGCGGGGTTTTGATTTTCTTACTTTCCTCCTTGTGCAGTTTTACCCGGAAGCGTGCTCGGAACTCGTCGGCGACCAGCGCCAAGTGGCTACTGATGACGGCGACACGGCTGTTGATGCGCCTCTGGTGGCTGATGCTCCCGACCCGCCTGCGGCCGAGGAAGAAGCCGAGCTAGAGCTGGACGTGAAAGAGGAGGTTGCGTCGCCGACCGACAAAGTGCAGCTCGACGTCTACTGGCGAGCGTTCTGGTGTGTAGCGATGCGTGACGTTGTTGCTGTGGCGAGCCTTGTGTGAGAGAGAGATCGCATTGATGTCGAGTTTGGCTGACTTTGTGTTTCGTTGCTATGTTTCGTCAGCCCCGGTTGCATGGCGTTCATCGGCAACCCGCTGCTCACGCTCTTGCGGAACGAACAGTGCGTCATGCTGTCGAGCATCTAACTGCGAGTATTTGCAAAGCATGCTGAGCGACTAACTTCTGTGTATCTCGCTGTCTGTGAACAACTCTCAGATTCCGAAACACGGTCGACTTCAGGTACGGAAGAAACCCAGCGTGTCTTTTGTGAAGTCAGGAAGGGGTTGCAGTGGCGAGTTGCTGACAGCTGTGAGGATAATGATCGTGCAATGTGTGTGCATGATCCGGCAGACCTGTTCCGGCTGCGGGCACGTACCTTGACAGCGCGGGCAACTTTGTGTGCAGCATGGGGCTTGTCGAGTGCATGGGTCACAAGTGGATGAGCTGCGCGATCGATCTGTTCCCGAAAGTCGAGGAGCTCATCGAGTACCTGGCTGTACGTTGGTGTTGCGATGTGAGCAGAGATGTTCTATACTGTTCTGACTTCGTGTTGCTAAATCTTGTTCTGTGTTCTTAGTGCCTCGAGAGCAAGGACAACAAGGGCGTGACGTGGTCATTCGTGATCAACAAGTGCTTCCCAGGCGAGCACGCGAAGAACATGAAGGCGTGCTACGACACGAGAGCCGACGACTTGCTGAAGCAGCACGTGGCGCAGCGTGATAAGGTCGACGTGCTCTGGGTGCCTTATGTACGTGCTCTTGAGTTGAACTGCTTTCGCAAAAAGTATTAGACGGGTCAGTGTTGACATGTGCTATGCTTTACAATGCTATGTGATGTACGACAGGTGCTGGTGAATGGCGCTCCAATCGGAGATGCGCGACACGGCATCGGCTACAAGCAGCTCTCGGACGAAGTGTGCAAGGGGTATTCGGGACCAATCGAGGTACGCAACTGTGCACCAGCTTATGTGCTGCATGTGTGTGTCCTCAACATGGTTGTTTGACAATTTCTCGATCTTTTTCGCTGTGTATTGCAGAACCGCCCGACCGAGTGCCAGCCAAAGCGCCTCCGCGTCGACGAAGACAAGCCTCAGAAAAAGGCGGAGCCAGTGATCAAGCCGTGTCCTCCAAAGAAGGACAAGAAGCCAGCCGCAGTCACGGCGGCGCCGGCTGACGCTGCAGAAGATGAAGACGCGCCTGGCATCGGCGCGCGCGTCGAGTCGGATCTCCAGAACGCGAACGCTTTCGCTGCGAACAACAAGAACGGCAAAGCGGTGCAACGCGGCGACGACGCGGATGCCGTGGCGGGCTCGCTCGGCGGACAGTCGTTCCTGGTTCCTGGACTGCTGATCGTCGTCGTGGGCTTTGTCGCATACCGATTCTTCTCTGGCGACCAAACCAAGAAGCACGCATAAGTCTGGGAGTGTCGATGCACCATTTTCCATAGAGAGGATGCGAACACAGCCGTCGACAGTAACATTGTGATTCATTTGTTTCTTTTTCTCCTTGTGACGTATCGTGAGCTCCGCTGGTTGACACCGCATCAAAATGCAAGCACAGAGAAGCTGCTGTAGTAAAATTGAATGCTCTGGTGGACAGCTCGCTCGGGCTACACGCCTTCGCCCTCCGAGTCCGAGTCGTTCTTCTTCGCCTGCTGCTTCGGCTTGGCATTTTTCTCGAGATCGTCGTCGTCCGACTCGACTTCCGCGTCGTCTTCCGACGAGGACGAGTCGTCGTGCGACGCCGTCGTCATCTCCAGTCCCGTACCATCGTCGGTCATGGGCAGCTACAAACAAGCAAAGCAAGTTTCCAGCGGCAATGTCAGGACCCGACAATTCAACAGAAAGTGGCGGTTTGTTACAACATTGTCGGATGAAATACATCGTCGTAGGAGAGATACGCACCTGCATGGAGAACGCGAACTGGGAGCTGTTCTTCGTCGGACGCCAGATAAAGCACATCGCGGCCGAGACCGTGAAGTTGAGCACGGGCCACGCCACGAGCTGCATCCACTCCCACTCGACGTCCCACTCAAACACGCCGAAGCGGCTGCAACCACAACCCAAACAGACGCACAGAAGTCAGCGATCAGATCACGCACAGTCCCAGCAGCCACGTGTGTGTGTCGCAGTCCCTCGTACCTGCACACTGCGACGATCGTGAGCAGCGTGAAGAAGAGGATGAAGCTCGCGAGCGCCCACGCCAGCGACTTGTACATCCCGAGCTTGGCGAACTGCTTCTGGTCGCCCAGGTGCTTGAGGATGCGCTCGAGCGAGAAGTGAATCCACATGATGAACACCAGGTTGCAGATCAGCTGTACGAACGACCAGAGCGTCGGCTTCTGGCGGAACTCGGCGCCGCTCGACGTGCCGCGCGTCACTTCGTCGCCGACGCCAGAGACAAAGTACGCGAGTGAGAGCACCGAGACGACAACGACCTCGCTGCGACTCAGACTGTTGCGCACGATGCCGTAGCCAAGACACACGACGAGCAGAATGATGCGCGCGAGCGTGCGCACGAGCGCGTCAAAGATCACCGACACGAGGAAGATCGTCGGGTACGGACAGCACACGGGCTCGCCCGTCTTGTTCATGCGGTAAAACGCGTAGAACCAGATCGTGGCAGCGACGGTGCCCATGCAGAGCACGAAGAGGATGCCGTAGTGCAGCTGGATCACCTGCTGGCGGTGGCGGTAGAGCAGGAACGCGAAGAACACGTCGAGCACGACGTAGCCGATCGACAGAAAGCCGCTGAACGGCAGCATTCCGTAGAGCGGTGCCGGCAGCAGTCCATACGGGTTGCGGATCTCCATCGTGCCGACAAAGTCGAGCAGCTCCACGGGCGAGTCCTCCTCCTCCGAGCACACGAAGATCTGCGAGTCCGTCCAGCCGCTCTTGTCCACCTGGTAACTCACGACCGCGTGGACGCTCTCGTTCGTGACGGGGAACGTGAACTTCTGCACCTCGGACATGCCGTCGAACTGGACGCCCGTCTCCTGCGAGCACGCGAGCAGCTCGATCTTGTCCGCCACGGTCTGAAAGATCTCGTAGTTGTCCACGTGGTAGAGGAACACCACGAGTCGCCAGCCGTTCATGTTAGCCGTCAGGTCCACGCCGCGCACATCAAACTGGAGGTGCCACATCGATAAAGTCGCAAAAAGTCACATCAGGTCGTGGATGATGCCCAGCACGACGAATGGAACGGCGAGACGTACGCTAACAGACGAGTTGCCGGAGCGCGAGAGCACAGGTCCCCGGTTCGTCGCGAACATCTTCTCGGCGTGCTGGAACGGCGGGATCCAGTACTGCTTCTTCACCGGGTAGATCGACGCGGCGACGAGCGGCGGCTGCGGCGTCACGAGCAGCGCCGCGACGACGCTCAGCGCCAGGGACACGAGCATCTTCTTGGTGGCACCCATGGCTGTCTACCTGGCTGGTTGTAGAGAGAGAGAGATACACGCAGAGCGACGCCTGCGCTTCCTTCCTCCGTTTGGTGCGAGACGCAAACTCACGAGCATTCCCATTCCCAGCAGCTCCAAAGCATTTTTTCTTCCCAGCCCCTTCCTCGCTTCCATTGGCTGAAAAGATTCGCATCCTCACTCCATTTTCCACACACACAAAGACCTTGGATTGACATGAGTGGGCGAAAATGAGCGAGTTGGCAAGCTTCCATTGGCTTACAGATCTATAAAATGTCTGGTTGGCTGAAATGCTGGATGCGACAGTTGGGTCGCGCTTGGGAATTGACGCGACCGCCTCGGATCGCATGGCGCCGCAGTCTGCGAGCTGCAGAGGACGAGGAGCTGCTCTTGCGCACGAAGGCATGACGACCGGATTCACGACTGCCGCTGCATGGCGCCGGCTGCTACCACGCGCGCTGCTGTTGCTGGGGCTACTCTCGTTCCGCAAGGACAGCCTTGCGTTCTCGTCGATCCACGAGGTGCACGGCAAGACCACGGGCTGCCGCTTCACAGAGCGCATGTTCGCGGACGGCCACGGCCCGTTCGGGCTCGGCGGTCGCTCCACCGTCGCGGTGAACGCCACGATTCGCGCGCTGCACGACGGTGAGGTGTCCGACACGATCAGCGTGCACCGGCTGCGCGACTACTTCGACTTTGCGGTCGTGGTCGCGAGCTACTCGGACGTGGACCGCTTCAAGGACATCGATGAGCACTCGATCTGCTCGCGCAACTTCTCGGACCCGGAGGAGGGCAACCACCCAGGCTTGCTCTACGGCGAGTTCCACGCGATCGACGAGGACACGACGCTGCACGTGGTCACGCAGTTCCACCCGGCGAACAGCGGGCTGCAGGTCGTGCTCATGGTGCCCTGCTGGAAGCAGAAGAGCGAGTCGTTCGGCTACCCGGTGAGCACAACCGAGTTCACGAACTACCCGATGGTCGACCCGCTGCTGAACATGCACGCGACGATCTCGTTCCGCAATCCCTATGGCTACCTGCCTGCGCTTCTCTACGGTCTCTTCCCATTCAAGTGCGTGCTTTTTTGTCGTTGTTGCTGCTGAACGTGTGGCTCGTAGAGCTCCAATCGTGGCAACACCAAACTGACGCTAACCGTACGTGTGTGTATTGTTTTCACGTCAATCAGCGGCGTGCTGTCGCTGCTGTACGGCATTGTAGACATTTCCTTCATTCTGCTGATCAACCGGTACCGCCAGAGCGCGATCGGCATGCAGTACTCCCTGCTCGTCGTGCTGCTGCTCGCGACGGGCGAGTCGATCTCGTGGTTCTTCACGTACAAGATGCTCAACACGACTGGGCAGACGGTGTGCTGTCCGTTTCCAGGCATGATCATCTTCTCGACGATCGTGAAGATCCTGGCCGGGATGGTCGCACGCGTGGTCACGACGCTCGTCTGCCTCGGCTACGGCGTCGTGCGGCCGAAGATCTCGTGGCCCGAGATCTTCGTGGTCTCGGGGCTCGGTCTCTGCTACTTTGTCGCTGTCGGCTCGCTCGAGATCAGCCAGATCGTGAGCCAGTCAGACGGCGATGCACGACCGCCGGCGGTCTGGGAGTTCCTTGTGATCGTCACAAACGCGTGCTTTGGCGGCTGGATCTTCACGTCGCTCGCACTCACGCGCAAGAACCTCGCGGCGTTCGGGCAGGTGAGTCTGCTGCCGAGGAGGAATCGCTCCTCACTTGTTGCTCGTTGTTTTATTGCGTTGCTGACTTGTTGCGTTGCGACATACGTTGCCTGTGTGCGTTTGTTTTGTGCTGTAGAGCGCGAAATTGAAGATGTACGTGTGCCTGAGCCGCGTGCTGTACGCCTACGTGCTGATCTCGTTCTTTCTCATGGCGACTGAAGGCGCAGTGTACGTTCATTGTGTTTGTTTGTCCGTCTTGCGCAAAAGTGTGTTGGCTGACATTGTTGTCTGTGGCTGAAACAGGTACTCTGGCACGATCATGATGGGCTGGCAATGGATTTGGCTCATTTGGGCGGCGAACCGACTGCTCATGTTCTCGATCCTAGTGATCGTGACGATCATCTGGCGGCCGCGCCCCAACAGTCTGCTGTACGCGCAGATGGATCAGGTGCCGAGCCAGGAGCTCGACACGCCAACCTCCCATGCGTTCGGCGTTGAGCTCACGCGGCGCATCCCGTCGGCCGCCGACTTTGCGCAGACCCCGCGAGCGAAAGACGACATGCACACCGCTACGAGCTCCGCCACCACCGAGTCACTGTAGCCAAGAAGGCGACCAAGTCTCGATTTGTTTCGTGTGTGTGTTTGCGTGTTGAGGTGATGAGGATTTATTCTGTCTGGCGGATAAGTATGTGGTGGATGTGTGTTTCGAGAACGCTAATAATGATCGCATTGGAGATTTGTGATTATTTGGTGCTGGCGTTCTGGCGTTGTTGAGTTCACGATGCCTTCGCTCGTTCTTAGAGGCGTCTTGTGATTTTGTTCCGGAGGTCGCCGAATGCAAACTCTCGAGATTCGCCAACTGCTCGCCTCGTATCAGAGGTCCACAGCCTCCTTTGAAGCAAACATCGCTGAAGATGGTTCACACAGAGAGCATTCGCTGACACCGTCTGCGCTCGAAGCCTTCTCTTCTGTCGACCGCTTCCGAGAGCATGCACGACGAGACGGAGAAGCGCCGCACGCTCCCTAAAGCACATGAATGCTGTCGAAGCCATTCAGACATGATCTGTGGCTCTCAGTCTGCATTCTAAATCGAGGCTCGACGTGTGAAACCCCACGACACCTCAAGCAGCATCGATAGACGGGCAAATGTGCATGAGCTAACAATAGCAGCCTACCACACACTAAAGACGGCAGCTATCTGTGCACGAGGGCGATAAGACAGAAAGACGACGAGCGCTGACGCTGAGCCTCCTGGTCCCTTTGACAGCCCTCATCGCCTCGCCTGCGTGAATGCGCACTACCGTTCTCGTGAAGCGCTTCCTGTGAATCGAGTCGTACGAGAGAGGAGACAGCAACCGCGAGGCGTGTGACGCAGCATCGAGGGCAACGCAGGTGACGGGCACCTTCTCAATGAGATACACGCCCCTCCAGACTCCAGTGTAAGAACGAACGAACCTCAGGCACTCGCCAGCCGCAGCACACAAGAAGCCCCAAGAAGCCAAGCCAAGCCCCTTGAGAGCAGCACGCCGCGTGGTCCCAGCGAGCGCTCGTTCGTGGAGACAGACGGTCGGCTGCCATCGCGAGTCAGAACGTTCCTTGATGGTCAAGGGACTCAGTCGCCAATCCGTTCATCCAATGGAAATGACCAAGAGCCATGAGGAGGACGAGCACTACCAGCGGGAGCAGCACGCAGTCGCCTCGGTGGGCGACGAGTACCAGGATCGCGACCACCGCCGCGACAAGGTCGCCGACTTCGGCCACGAGAATGCGTCGTCCCTGTCGTCGCCGCAGCCCACGCACCACGGAAACAGCGACGGCCCGCGTCACGGACAGACCACGAGCGCCTCGACTCACAACCACAGCAGCCAGCATCGCGCGAGCCAGGACAAGAGCAGCGGCGGCGCGGCGGTGATACCAGCGGACGCGAGCGACGCTGAGGAGTCCCCACCGTGGAAAGCCGGCGGTGTGCCGCAGTCCACCATGGTAGCACCAGCAGCTGCAGCGAAAAGCGGCGGCGGTGGCGGCGCGCGGCGGCTCACGTTCGCGGACGAGAATGGCGGCGCACTAGCGGAAGTGAACTATTCCAACCGGACACATTACAGCAAACAGACCGGGCCGAGCTCGCTCAGTGGCCCCGGCCGCGCGTGCTGCGCCATCAGCTAAGGCGCGTAGGTCCCAATTTTGAGTAGCTCCTCTTCTCATTACGCATCGCTCCACCTATCTACTATCTATCAATCCCAAGCCAGCACCTTCTGCCCATAAATCCCCGAGAGCTCCATACAAGCGTGCGCTGCATACACAAAAGCGAATCTCTCGCATGGATAATGAAGACTTAGACAGACGAGGTGTTGAGTCAAGTAGGACCGCGCTCCTTGATTCCTTTTGTGGTTAGCTCACAGCATAATTCCCCATAGTACTAGTATGACGAGATGATCAGATCTACTTGTTCGCCTTGGCGGCCTTGTGGCGCGCAATGCGACGGCCCACACCGCGGTTCTTCTTGGCGCGGTTCTTGGCCTCCTTGATCTGCTTGCGGGACTTCTCGACCTTCTCGGCGAGGCCCTGGCGCACGAGGCGGTACTTCGGCTCGAAGCGCTTGGCGTCGTTCACGGTGTCGTACACGAGCGCGAAGCCCGAGGACTTGCCGCCGCCGAACGCGGTGCGGAAGCCGTACAGGAAGACCGTGTTGGCGTCCTTCACCTTGTACATCTAGTAGTCACAACCACAGCGATGGACACGGTGAGTATCACAGGTGGAATGGGAGGAGCGACGATAGCGGAGTCACAAACAGAGAGAGAAGCGAGCGAGCGAGTAGAAGTGGAGGCTGATGCTGTGTGTGTCGAGCGTGTGTGCGTTCTCCATGTGTCCCCATCGATATCATCTCCACTGGATCGCTGACTGCAGGCTGCTGGGTACCCGACTGGGAAGCTGGTTTGTGGAAAGATCCACAAGCTCTCCTCGCTGCCGACTGATGGTTCGAGTCTGACGGACTGGCACCAGTCGATCGGCTCTGTTTGACTAGCGTCGTCCAACAGCATGGTGTCTGCTGTCGGTGGGTCGCTGGGCTGTTGGTGCTGATCTGCATCTGCACACTGGATGCGTCTCGTGTGGCAGGATCGCGTGATTAGCGTCGGGAGACAGGAACAGGAGGAACACGGGGTCGACGGGCTGCGCGTGGTAGGACGGGAGGGACGGCACACACACTCTCTCACGCCAGACAGCATCTGCTTCGCTCTCTCGCTCGATCTCTCTCTGCTGTCTTCTGCCTGAAATGATGAGACTGCTGCAGTTCACGAACCTTGGAGATCTTCTCCTGGAGCTCAGCCTTCGGCACATTTGGGCGGCCAGGGTGGATCACCTCCACCAGCTACAGCAACATGCGATACAAACAGTTGTTAGCACTTCATTCACTCGCGCTCGCATGCATGGTGCGAGCTATTTGTCCATCGCGGTGGGATGGAGGAGACGACACCACGCGCTCCTGCTGCTGCTGCTCTCGGACGCACACAATCGATCGTGTCGTCGTCGCTCACGCCCGCTCGACACGGACAGGAAGCCACGCTGTCCACCGCCGCATCCCCTGTAGCGACGGCTTCCATTCGATCGATCGCGTCGTCAGCAGCGCAGTCCTGTGTGGTGTCCCTCTCCCGCCACGGCGAACGCATACACACGCACGCGCTCGGCATACACAGGCGGGGGCTTACCATTTGGCGACGCGCCAAGAGCGGGTTGCGCAAGAACTTGCGCGTGCGCACCGTCACTGGAACCTTATCAGCCATAGTTTCTGTTGGTTTTGCTGCGAGAATGGCAAAGTTTCGGGAGCTCGGGAATGGAAAGCAGGCTGGCGCGCGACGGCGGTGTGCGCGGCCAGAACCAACCAATTTGGCAATTAGACCCAAGACCACACACTCGCACGCAGCCAATCAGGCGCCGCTGAGCGAATACCGATACACCGGTGCGCGAACCGGTATTTTCTGAGATCCAGCGAGACCACATTCTCAGAGCTGAAGAATCAGATGCCACTAATTCGTGCCACTTTAGAGGAGGCGAGTGGCATTCAAGTGGAGGATAGTGACACCCACACCGCGAGCTTTGATGATGCGCATCAGCGGTCGAATGGATCGCGGCTCGTTGCTATGTCGTGGCGCGTGTGCATGCATCCGTGGCTATCAATCCCTTCACAAACTACATCAGTAGTGCAACGGCCAGCGTGCATTGTGTTGGTTGTCATTCAGTTGTATCTGTCTACTCTCCTCCATCCCTCCCTCCAGCCAGCTCAATCGCTCCCATCTCTTGCTGCCCTCCTCCTTCCACTCACCAGTCAGGCTCGCAGCCTTCCCTTCAAAATGCACACACACACGAGCGCGCTTACTCCTTCTTGCTGCTGTTGAGCTTCGCGGCACGCGCCTCGGCCTTCTTCGCCGCGTTCTCCCGCAGTCGCTCCTCTTCCTCCGCCGCGCGCTTCGAGAGGTCGTCCAGGATCGACTGTCTGTACGCCGGGAAGCCGCCGTCGAAGACCGTCACGTCCTGGTCGCCGCACACCCACAGCACGCACTCGGTCGTCTCGATCAGCCGGGCATCGTGTGTCACGATCACCACGCCGCCGTCGTACTCGCGGATCGCGTCGCAGAGCGCGTCGATCGACTCGATATCCAGGTTGTTCGTCGGCTCATCGAGGATCAGGATGTGCGGACGCATGAGGATGAGCTCGGCGATCACCACACGCGCCTTCTGGCCGCCCGAGAGCTGTCGGTTCTTGATCTCGTGCGCGTGGCCCTCGAGCCCGACCTTGCCGAGCAGGTTGCGCGCGTCCTGGTACGTCTGGTCGTTGAACAGGCGGCGCAGGTACTCCACGGGCGTCTCGCCCATCGGCAGCTTGTCCACAAAGTGCTGGTTGTACACGCCGATGCGCACGCGCGGGTTTCGTCGCACTTCGCCCTCGGTCACGCGTACCTCACCCGTGATCATCTTGAGCAGCGTACTCTTGCCGACTCCGTTCGGGCCGACAATGCACACGCGCGACGACGTGTCGATACCAAAGTCCGAGTTCTTGAACAGGTACGGACCGTTGCCGTACCGGAAGCTCGCTTCGCGCACTTCGAGGATCGGTGGCGGCACCTGGGTCGTCTCCGGGAAGCTGAACTTCACAATGTACTCCTTCGGACGCTCGAGCAGGCTCACTGGCTCGGCAGCCTCCGCGGCAGCCTCCGACGTCATACCCTTGCCCTTTTGCGCGCGCGCGCCAGGCTCACGCTTCTTCTTGACAATCTCCGTAGCCTTCTTGGACGACTTGCCCGACGCCTTGAGGTTGCGTAGCTGCTTCTGCTGCTTCTCCCACGCCTTCTCCATCTGCTTGCGCTTCGTTTTCTCCAGCTCGCGGAACATGTCGTAGTTGCCCTTGTAGTGCACGAGCTTGCGGTTCTCCAGGTGCAGCACCTCCGTGCACACGCTGTTGAGGAAGTCGGCGTCGTGGGACACGACCAGCAGCGTTTTCTTCCACTTCTGCAGGTAGTCGTCGAGCCAAATGACGGCGTTCAGATCCAAGTGGTTCGTCGGCTCATCGAGCATGAGTAGCGTCGGCTCCACGTACAGCGCCTTGGCGAGCGAGATACGCATGCGCCAGCCACCAGAGAAGTCCTGCGTGGCTTTCTCCTGCATGTCCGGGTCGAACCCGAGACCGTGGAGGATACGGCGCGCACGCGCCTCAGCAGCCGACGCGTTCATGGTCGAGAGCTGCTCATACACCTCGTTCAGGCGGTCGTCGAGCGCAGGGTCCTGCTTCGTCTCGAGCTCCGCGAGCAAGAACTTCTCCTCCTCCAGCAACGCCCAGCGCTCCGCGTCAGCCTTCAGCACCGCGTCCACAGCGCGCGTCTCGTCGGCTTGCACCTCTTGCTCGACGTACAGGCAGTCGATCTTGGGCGGGATCTTGAGCTCGCCGAGCGCGATCATCTTCAGGATCGTCGTCTTACCTTGACCGTTCGGACCAACGAGACCGTACTTGCCGCCGGCGTTGATGTGGAGCGATGCGTTCTCGAAGAGCAGCTTGTTGTGCGCGTTGATCGTGAAGTTCTCGATGTGTACGTCCGTGGCGTTCTCCCAGTTCGCGTCCTCGGCGAATGACTGCTGCGAGACGGAGAACTGCGAGCCGTCGAGCGGGTTCGCCGCGCGCTGGTACTCGTCCTCGCGATCCACGCGCTCCTGCTCTTCCTTCAGCTTCTTGCGCTCCTTGTTGCTCAAACGCTTGCCCTCCTTCTTCTCTTTCTTCTCCTTCTTCTCTCGCTTCGCCTCGTCGTCGTCGTCGTCGTCGTTCTGCGCGTCTTCGCCGCGGAGCTCGAACGGGAGCTTCGACTTCTTCTTCTTCTTCTTCGCGTCCTTCTTCGCCGCCTCTTCGTCGGCGCCTTCCTGATCGAAGAACAGATCCGCCGAGATCATCTTCTTCTTGCTCTTCTTCTTCGTCTTGCTTTCGACCACTTCCGGCTCCGGCGTCTTCTCTTCTACCTCCGCGTCTTCTTCTTCCTCCTCTTCCGCTGGCGCCGCAGCTTCTTCCTCCTCCTCTTCCTCTTCATCGTCGGAAGGCACGAACGCCACCTTCTTCTTCTTGTCCTTCTTCTTGCTCTTCTTCGCGCTCATGCTTGCAGCTACTTGGGCATACGGGTCGTCCTCTTCCTCCTCTTCGTCCTCGTCGACAACCGCTGCCGGCGCCGCCTCTTCCTCCTCGCTGCTCTCGATCGCGAAGCGGTTCGCCTTCTTGTCTTTCTTCTTGTTCTTCTTCTTGCTCACAGCAGCCGCGACCTGCGCGTACGGATCGTTCTCCTGCGCCTCGTCGTCGTCGTCGTTGTCTCTCGAGAGCTGCGAGCCGCCCTCGAGCTCGTCCTGCTTCTGCGCCTTCTTGGCTTTCATCTTCTCCTTGCGCTTCTCCTTCTTGTCCTTGCCGTCGTCCGCTGGCGCTGCCGCAGCCACAGCCTTCACGGCTGGCGCCTTCTCGTCGTCGGACGAGTCGCCGCCGCGACGGCCTCCTTTCTTCTTCCCGCGTGGTGGCATCCCTGTGATCGCGCTTGTCGCTCGCTCGCACAGCTCGAAAAGCTCCTTTGTGGCTGCCGAATTGCCGGGTTGATCGACACTGATCGGAAAATGGGAGCCATACAAATCGAGCATGCGACAAGTGGTCCACACCAAGAGTGCTCCCCAAAATAAGATCGTGTTTCCCAAATGGAGATCAGCTGTACCACTGAAAGTGTCACATCCTCTAATTTGGGCGCAAAAGTTGTGAGCTTCAGACCCAAACTAAGAAAGCGATGGGTTGTGGGTGACAACAAACTGCGCAACAAAGTCACCACATTGCACAGATCAGCGACGACACAAAACATGCGACGTGTGAGTGGCTCCACACAAACTCAGCAACCCACGCACCGTTTGGTGCACTCCGCACGAGACCTTCGCTGCGCGCACTGACGAGAGTGACTCGACCGCGAACGGGTGGTACTCGTCGTCGCTCGAGCCGTTGCCGAGCTTGCCGTCTCGCCCGCTTCCCCAGCAGTACAGCGTCCCTTCGTCTACGGATTCAGAGCAAAGTAGCAATCTGTCAGGTGAAGGTGCCATCCTCGCAGTGCAGAGCTGCTGGCCGGATCGGTACGCACTCGTGACTGCTGCAGAGTGCTCTTCGCCGCACGAGATGTGCGTGACCTGCTTGTCAAACAGCGACACCACTGGCTCGGGGACGTTCACAAACTGGTAGCTGATCTGGCGCGCGCCGTCAAACCCCGTCTCGAACAGCTCTTCGTTCTCAGTGTCGCCCTGCAGTAGCAGAGACCATTCGACAAGGTGAGTCAGGTTCCTTTAGCATCTAGACGTGACTGGCGACATCGAAGAACGCACGAGTCCGAGGCGTCCGTTTTGTCCGTAGCCCCACGCGTAGAGGTGTCCAAAGCCAGCGATGCTGATGCTGCCGAGTGTGTCTTCCAGATCCACCACGCCTTTCAAAGTTGTCTTGATCTCTTCTCCAGCCTACATCAGCCAATGGCAGCGTATAAGATCACTACCGATAGACCCGTGGTGATGATGGAGGTCGTGGTGTCAATTGTACCTCGAAGGGAACCATCACGACCGGGATCTTCACGCCTGTTGTCTCTGGAGGTTTCTCGGATCCACTCGAGAACACGCTCTTCCGCAGCTGTCACCAAGAGACACACATCGTACATCAGCAGACCAAGCGAAGGGTATCGCAGTAACAGGGCACACACAGTCACGCATGACTCGCACCCGCACAGGAGCCTGGTCGATTCGATTCTGCCCGATCACGACAGCCTTCGCACCGAGTTTCTGCGCAGTGAGGATCTGTATCTCAAGGACAACATCAATGGGTGAGTGGACCAATGTCAGAGGAGCTAGTCAGGCTAGGCTAGTGTGTCCCGTCGCGATGGCACTCCACCTGCTTGCCGAGAATGTCTTCCTTGTACGAGAGGATCCCCCACGGCTTGGTGCTCCCAACGATGTGCTCGAGCAGCAGTTCGCCGTGGTGGCTCTTGCGCACCATCACGGTCGGGATCAGGAAGTCGAACGTGTCGTCGTCGCAAGCTTCGAGTGCAAAAGGGTCGGCTTCGAGAAAGTCGAAGACGACACAGACCGCCGCGGCGCCAGCCTCTTGCGCGTCCTTGACTTTCTCCACGAGCGAAACCATGATCATATTGATCATCTCGCTCAGCTCCAGGTCGTCGGACTCGAAGCTGATGTCGTCCTGGTCGAACTCGAGCACGACGATCTTGCCCACGATCTCGTCCGGACGCACATACAGCCGCAGACACTTGAGCTTCTCTGGCGAGTAGAAGAACTTGGTGCTGACGCCGGTCTCTGTGAGCTCTGGTCCGAAAGCCGCAGGCACGCACGGGATCTCGATCAGCGAGGACGGCGTTGAGCGCTCGATGAGCGAGATCCAGTGACCTGTTGGCGTGCCGCGGTCCAAGTACACCACTTTCCCTATACACCGAGCCAGACTCGAGCGAATGTGCGAGTCTGTGCGGTCGTACACCAGCGCACTCAGCATCGCCGACACACTCCGATCACTCCCTGACGCTCCTGAGGCTGATGATGACGAGGCGACAGAATGGAATCCGCCCGAGGTAGATCGCGCGAGACTCGAAGGCTGTGCGCCGAAGCGAGCGCACAGACCGAATACCTTGACGACAACGTCGTCTTCTTTGTTCTTCTTCTCGACCGTCAGTATGAACTCGACGCGTCCCGCTGTCGCGAGCGAGTGCTCTTTGCCCGTCGCAATGCGATCAACAAATAAGTTGCTGAGCTCCTGGTTGAGCTGCGGCGAGAATGTGCTCTCCTGAGCGTCGCCGCCGCGCCGACTCCACGCACCCCACTCGTACACGCTCCTGTGGTCTCTCGCGACTGCAAACACGTGGTTGCCGCCGATCGCGATGCTTCCCATGGGCTCTTTCAGTGCGTCGATGCGCGTCGGCGTGTGCATGTACACAAAGCTGCTGCCGTGGATGTGCTCGTCGAGAAAGCCGACCTGGAAGCTGTCCGTGTACCCCAAGCCGAGCTGTCCGTCCGAGCCTTCGCCCCACGCGAACACGCTGCCATCTTCGCAGAGCGCGAGCGTGAAGTAGTAGCCGCAGGCGACCTGAAGCACGCGCATCTCTTCGAAGAAGCTCTTGTCGAGCTGCAGTGGCAGATCCACGCACGGGTACTCGCGTCCTGTGTGCTGGTCGAACTGCGTCTTGAAGATATCGCTCGCGTCGGTCGTGAAGTCGCCGTGACCGAGCTGTCCGTACCCGCCAGAGCCCCACGTGAACAGCACACCGCTCTCGCTCAGTCCGACCGAGTGGTGGTTCCCCAGCGCGACGTCGACGATGTTGACTTCTTCCAGATCTTCCACGCGCGTAGGGGTCTTGCGCACATGGCCACTGAGCAGTGAATGGCTCGAGCCTCCTCCTCCTCCTGTTATTGCCGAGTCGCCTGCTCCTGGACTGTGTTTCCATATGAAGCCGAAGGAGCCTGGCACGCCGGACCCCCACGTGAAGATCTGGCCGTTCGACGTGACGGCAGACGCGTGCACAGTGCTCACAGCCATGCTGACCACGCGCAGCTCGCTGTTCTTGAAGAACGCCGTGAGCAGCGGCGCCGTGAGCTGTCGCGAGAGGTCCAGCAGCGGGTGACCCAGGTGGCCGCGAGCGTTCGCGCCGAACGTGTACAGCGCGCCGTGGTGCGCGAACTTCTCGATCTTGATCTGCCGCATCGTGTCACGCTTCTTCTTGCGCGTCACCACCGCCTCCTGGATCTTCTGCGCCTGTCATTCGCAGCGACAGCGACAGCGCCACATTAAACATCACATCAACAGCACGCTCACAATGATCCGATCGATCCCTACCGCTTGGCTTATCTCCTGTTCGAGCTCGAGCTGCTGCTCGAAGCGCAGCTGTGCGGCAACTCTGCGACCGCGCATGCCTCTGAAGCAGCGCTGGATGGCCACGACAGCCTCCTCCTGGTTCAAGAACTCCCTCTGCACGAAGCAGCGCATGAGATTGACGATCTTGGGCGTCTGCTTGACCCACTGCACGAAGAGCTCGCGCGGCAGCTCCTGCTCTTCTTCGAGGTCGCACTGACGGAAGCACTGCCGCGCGAGCTCGCCGACCTCGGCCATGGGACAGAGCGACACGAAGCGCGGGCCGAGCCCTCTGGTGATCTTGGACAGTCCGCGGATGACCGACTTGAACAGGATGCAGAGCTCATCGAGCGTGATCGCGCGCGAGTTGTCAAAGTCGAAGATGTCGAAGACCGCGCCGACTTTGTCCGCGAGCGCGCCGTCCACGGACGCGACCGCGAGCGCTGTGAGGATCTCGAGACCGTTCACGACCGTGCTCGCCCTGGTGTTCTGGAACGTCCCGAACCAGTTCTTGAGCAGGTTGCGGAACAGCGGGTTGCTGCGCAGCGCCAGCAGCTCGGCGAACTGGTCGAGCGTGAGACAGAAGTTGAACGAGAGCTTGCGCAGCTTGTCCGAGAGGAACTCGATCTCGTCCAGACCCCTGGTGCATGACAAGGTAGATAGATAGATAGAGATTTTAGGCACTAGACATGCGCACACATATAGAGATGGAGGGCTTGTGCAGCTCAGCTCGAACCCACCAGACTTGCGTGAGCAGCAGGAAGTGCGGCATCACGGCTGCGTCCTGCTCGCGGTAGTGCACGTGCGAGAAGCGACCGCCCATCGCTCCTATAGAGAGCTAGCAGCAGTGGAAGAAGAGCGAAGCAAGAGCGACAACGCGGTGGATGGCTGTAGACACCACTCACGCTCGCCTCAATGCTGCCGCCGACGACGACCCACGCACGCGCTCAAGCAGCCAAGGAGCAGCCATTTTGGTGGCGCGTCTGTTCGAGATGGTGGTGTCACTCGGTGTGTGTCACTCAACGGAGAGAATGTCATGGCACTCTGAGCGAGTTTGAAAAAAAGTGGGGCGGTCCACCCACGTGCCCAGACCACAAACGAACTCCAGAAGAGCTCCTCGACAATAATGACGCGCGCCAGCAGCAGCCCTGGCGGAATCGCGGCGGCGGCGGACGATGGCGCGCTCGCTGCGATGACGACCGCAGCGACGTCGACGCCACCCACTGGTGTGGACGCGTACCAGCAGCAGCAGCTGCACGCGCAGTCGCCGATGCGCCGCTTCTCAGTGAACAAAGGCAAGACGGGTCGCCAGAGCAGCAAGTTCGGCACGGTCAACTACTCGATCGACGAGATGCGGCGGCTGAACGAGAAAGTGCGCGCCGTGATGCCGGTCGCCGGCGAGGACTGGCTGCACGTGGCGTACCAGTTCAACTATATGCGGCCCGAGTCGATCCCGTACCGCGAGGTGGAGAGTCTCAAGCGCAAGTTCAAGAAGATGTACTGCAGCCGCGCGTCATCCGTGAGCGGCCGGCTGCCCGAGTACATCGACGAGGCGAAGGAGCTGCGTCGGCTGATCAACCTGCGCGCGGAGAAGGCGCAGCTGGAGGCCAGTGACACGCACAGCGACGCCGACGCGCAGGACATGGCGACTGGGCTGACTGAGCAGCAGCAGCAGCAGCAGAGTGCGAAGGCGGAGACATTTGTGCCGCCTCCTGCGCTGCTGAATGCCTCTCACGTGTCCGCTGACGGTCGAAGTGGCGCCTTGATCCCCAATGGACAGCAAGTGCACCCTCATGCTGGCGAGTCGGAGGCGATCGCTGTGTCAGCGGCAGCGAATGCTTCTGCTGGTGGTGGTGGTGTCGACACGCTCGCTGCTGTCCAGCGAGGCGCCGTCACCAATGAGCTGCCGCAAGAGAACAGCTCGGCGTTGACTCAGCAGAGCCAAGAGACGCCAGCTGCAGTGGCCGAGCAATTTGCGTCCGAAGCCGAGGTGAGCGACTCGCGGGTCATCGCTGCCAAGCTGAGCGAGATGGAGGAGGAGTACCGCCGAGCCATGGGGACGAGACACCCGTCGCAGAACTCGGTGGACAGCCTCGCGACGACCGCCTCGAGCCTCGTCGCGCCGGTAAATGGCCATCAACAACCTCCGCTGCAGCAGGAGCAGCAGCAAATCACTGACATCACGACAGGGAACTCGGCATCGCCGACGACTGAGGGATCGCCGGACTCGACTTCCGGGATCATCTCGATGCTCAAGCACAGCATCGAGCGCAAGCGCCGCACGATGGAGGAGCAGATGCTCAGCGAGAGCGAGCGCGTGCGTAAAGAGCGCAAGAAGCGCAAGATGGAGCAGGTTTTATACTCGATCCACCAGGAGCAGCGCGAGCGCGAGCTGCTGAGCACGAACCTGGAGGCGACGACAGCGTCGATCCTCGGTGTGCCGCAAGCGTCTGCAAGCTCCGGTGTCCCATCGGCGGCTGGCGCTACATCTCTAGCGCTCCCGGGAGCGTCGCTGCCACTCCTGCCGGCAGCTCAGCTCACGACGGAGCTATCGGTGGGGATGATGGAGATCGTGTTGCAGTACATGGTCGCGCAGCAAGTCGAGACGGCGCGGCGGCTCCAGACTGAACAGGAGCAGCGCGAACGCGAGAAGCTGGCGAAAGAGCAGCGGCGGCGCGAGAGAGAGCGGCTGCGACGGCAGGAGCGGCGCGAGTTCATGCTCGTGATGGCTGCGGCGCTCGAAGACAAGTTCCCGGCGTCGCTCAAGCATCACTTGGACGAGGATGCGGACGAGTTTGTGGGCGAGTCCGAGGGCATCCACGGCGATAGGAACGACGTTGCTGCTGATGCTGCTCCTGCTGCTGCTGTTGCTGCTGCTCCTGGCAATGACGATGATGCGAGACACACGAGCTCTACGAGCACAGAGGAAGCCGCGGAGCACTTTGAGACCGACGAGAACGAGCCTCACGCCGTTGAGCTGCCGCAGCAGGGAGAGCTCGCCAGCGGCAACGTACCGACTCTGATTTAATAATGCAATGGCTGTGTTTTATTCTTCAAAGCATGCTTATTCACAACAATGGCTGAGCCTGCCCGCAAGCGCATGACTGCTGGCTGCTCTCCACCTCCTTTCTCGCTGACGACACCAAGCGGGGCTTCACTCACTCAGAAATCTTGGTCTGAGTCCGAGTTCGTCTCGGATCCCGAGTGCTCCGAGCCAGAGCCAGAGCCGTCCGAGTTGCCCTCAGAGCCGGACTCGTCGTCGTTGTCGATCAGCTCCGCCGAGTCCGCGACAGACACCTGGTCCGAGTCTGAGCCGCTCTCGCCGTCGTTCCCGAGACTCTCGTCGCTCGAGCCGTCGTCGTCGCTGCCGCTCTCCTCCGATCCGCTCTCGTCGTCGTTCGCTTTCTTCTTCGCGCCTCCTCCTGCTGCTGCTCCTGCTTTGCCTCCGCTGCCGTTGGGCACTGCAGCGCCGCCTTTGGCTTTCTGGTTGCTGTTGCTGGCTCGTCGTCCGCCATTGTTGCCATTCGCACTCTTGGCGCCGCCGCCCGCTGCAGCGCTGCCCTGGTTGCTGTTGTTGTCCATCGTGTCCATGAGCGAGTTCTCGATCTGGTCCTCTTGCTCGCCGCGCAGGATCGCGAGCTCGTCGTCGCGGAACTTCTTCTGGAGCTTCTTGAGCGACCGGTCGTTCTCCGCCAGCTTCTTCATCTCGCGGCTGTTGTGCAGGTCCAGCTCGCGCTGCAGGTAGTCGAGATTCCGGAACCGCTCGCAGTAGATCTGCAGGAAGCAACCCACACGCAAGGAGTGACATGAGATCCAAACGCTCCAGAGCACATCTATCAGGATGCACAGCTGGCGTACCGCATACTGCCGCTCGAGCTCCTTCTCGAGCTTCTCGTACTCATCCATGAACGCCGGCCGCACGTGCTGCAGACTCTTGAGCCGCTTCTCGCTGCGCTCCAGGTCGGTCTGCGCTTTCTTGATCTTGGACGACAGAGCTTTCTCCTCGGCCTCGAGCTCCTCGCACTGCCGCTCGGTCATCTCGACGCTCTCCTGCGTGTTCTGCAGGATCTCCTTGATGCTGCGCTCCAGGTACTTCTGCTCGCTCGAGTTCTCGCTGTTGTTCGAGATCGCGTCGAGGAACCGGAGCGCCTGCTGCCGCGAGTCGCGCACCTCGAGCTCGGCTTCGAGTAGGTCGTACAGCTTCGCGCCGCTCTGCGTGATGTCCGACGAGAGCTGCCGCGTCGCCTTCGGGTCCTTCACGCGAGAGCCCAGCAGGCTCTTGACCGACACGTCGTCGTCGTCGTCGTCGGCCTCGAGCTTGGCGACGTCGATGCGCGACGCCTCATACAGCACGCGCGCGAGCTTGATGAGCTCCTTGACGGCGAAGCCGTCGGCGGCGTAGAGCTTCTTCGGGTTGAGCCGGATGCGCGCCTTCGCGAGCACCTCGGACGCCACCTGCGTGAGGAACTCGATGCGGTCCTCCTCCGTGTCGATCTCCTCGGTCACGCTCGAGCTCGGGTCGTACTTCTTGACCATCCAGTAGAGCATGTCGGACACGAGCTCGAAGTTGGGCTTGCGGAAGTTCTCCATCGACACTGGTCGCGGGTACCCGAGCGCGCGCATCATCTCCGTCAGGTTGCGCAGCTCGCGGAACGACATGGCTGCTGCTGATGGCAACGGCGTCTTCTGGCTCGCTCGCTTTCGTTATGAGAGCCTGAGCGGCTCGTATATATGGAGCCAGCAACAGGGAAGCACCTCACGCGGCGGCTCGGTCGAAGCGACGCGCTAAATGTCGTTTCGCGAGTGCTTTTCTAATAGAAAAGCGTCTTCACAGCGACGGCGACGGCCTGGGGCTGGAGCTGACGGCTCTAGCGGCGCTCGCGCTTCGCCAGGTACCGCGCCAGCATGCTCGCGTTGCCAGACACGCCGCCCGTGTGGACGTACAGGATCTCGCGCGAGTCTGGATGGCGAGCGCCTTCGCTCTCGCTACGGCTGGACTCGCGACCCATCGTCTGTCCGCTCGCAGATGGAGATCGCGCGCCGTCTCCACGCAGCAGCGTCGGAAGCGTCGCGGCGTCAAACATCGTGTGCCACGCGAAGCTGCCGTAGACCAAGTCGAAGGCGATGCCCGTCGCGCTCAGCAGCTCGTGGTGGATCTCGAACAGCGGCCACCACAGCCGCCCGAAGCGCGACTTTTGCTTCGGCGCCAGGACGTGCGGGCGTCTCAGCGCCGCGTCTCGCTGCAAAGCGCGCAGCGACGCGTCAGTTGCTGTCAGCTCTGCGAACTGCTGCTCCAAGTACGCGGTGTCGCCCACACACGGCACCGCGTACAGCGCTGCGAGCGCCGGGTCCAGGTGCTGTGCCATGTACAGCGCCGTGGTGCCGGTGCCGCAAGGCACGACCACCGAGAAGCGCTTGCTCGGGTCGCGGAGCCGCTCGTCGGCGATGTACGCGTTGATCTCGTGTGCCAGGAGCGCGAGCCCCTGCTGCGCTTGCTCGAATGCCGCGCCTTGTGGGATGTACACCGCACGCTCGGGTCTGCTGCCGAGTTGCTGCGGTCCGTTGTCTGCGAGCTCGGCTGCGATCGCAGCGAGATCTTTCGTCTGCGCCAGGGTGTGGTAGAGCTCAGACGAGAGCTCGACGTGGTGCATGCCCAGCTCCAGCGCCAGCGCGAGGTTCCCCTGCGGTTTCGGCGCTGCTCTCGCTTGCTTTGTATCGTCGAGAGCGGGGCTTCCGATGCTGCTGCTGCTGTTTGTGACTGCCGCTGCTGCTGCTGCGTTCGTGCCGCGAAGCTGCAGACCGCGGCTGAAGTAGGTGAACGGGACGCGCTTCGCATGCGCAAGCTGCGCGATCGCGACCATCGCGTTGCTCTGCGCACCACCAAAGCTGAAGAGATACGCGTCTACTTAGGAAAGAACGTGAAGCGTTAGGGCTGCTGGTGAATACTGAGAGGTGCGCGTCCGTACGATCGCAAGCGTGTGGTGGCTGTTGCCGCTCGCACCTTTGAAGAACGCGTCGTCCTGAGCCACGAACCAGTGCAGCTTGCGCATCTGCAGATCGCACAGAACGGAATTCGAGTGGTGAGCGTCTTTGTCCGCAATTATTGTCGCCATGCACAGCACAGCACATAATGCACACGCACTGCGCACCTTGTTGCCGGCCAAGTGGAAGACGTCGTCGCGCTTGACGTGCACGCGCTGTCCGCGGAAGTGCACGCGCGTCACGGGCGATTGCATCGCTGCGTCGTTCATCAGCAGAGTATGCTGCGCATCCGAAGATAAGGCTGACGACAGCGAACGCAACCGGAGCAGCAGTAGCGGCCGCAGCCTGCGCTGGGCGCCATCACAGGTGGTGGCGGCGGTGCTGCTCCGGATCGCCGCCACTCCAATCGAGCAGCTCATACGCATCATCGTGATTGTCAAAGTGCCAAGATAGACATGCACGGAAATGAGATTTCCTGAATATGAGGAAATGCCATTCTGAGCTGTATGTTAAGCTTAAAGCGGTATATCGACTTCATAAACCGATGCCTATCTAACCCAGTTCTTTCATGGAACAGAACTCATTCTTGTCAGTGCATTTTCGAGCAAAACCCTAATACCCGGGTTTCGAGCAATCTCAAGTGAAGCTGGATTAAAGTATGCAAAAGTGCTGTCCAAAGCTCAAGCAGTCCGCTTCGCCTCGCTCAAAGATTGACGCGTTTGTCGACTTTACTCGCGAAGCGGACAATCAGGTTGCAGCACGCAGCCTCTCGCGCACCTTGGCGCAACCTCGGGTCGCGCATGTTCCTCGAACTTGCTGACCTGGATAAACTATGGAGGGGTTTCGTCGTCGGAAAGCCCGCGCCGCTTCGGTCGCGCGGGCCGTTTCGCTGCGAAACTTCGAGCAATTGTAGTTTAGGACGGACGCGCCAAAGTGACTCGCGTCCACTATGGGAGACGGCCAGCTCGTCCTGTGGCGGGGCGACTGTGCTCGGGACGAGCTGGCGCCCCGGCATAGTGAGCGCGAGTGATTCTGCGCGCTCCGTCCTAAACTACATTTCACGTAGTTTACAGGGGCGGGCGCAAAAGATTCGCGAAAAATACACGCCGGCGGCGCGGCATAGCGAATCCCAGTGGTTCGGAGCGCTCCGTCCTAAACTACATTTTCGTTGCACTGTCGAGCAGCGGGCGAGCGAAAACTTCTGCGACCGTCATTCCGAGTCGCAACAAGTATACGGCCGCTTGGCACTGTGTGCGCAAGAAGTACAGGGCCGGATTTCTTGCAAAGCGTCAGCGTCACTATCGACCAGGACGCCGAGAAGCGACCGAGCGACTGAGCGACCGAGCGCAAGGAAGGAAGGGAGGGGCTTCGCCAGCATGCGGCGCCTCAGCTCCCGAGGTGTGTGCTGTGCTGTGCGTGGTGTGCGTATCGTTCGCTGTGAGGCTGACTGCTCCTGTGTGTGTGTGTGGACTTGTGAACGCGCGATAGCCGGGAAGAACTTTTCGATGAAGAGCGAGGAGGACATGGAGGAGCTGATGCAGACGCTCGTGGCGCAGATCCAGGTGAAGCTCAAGAACGAGCTCAACCTGCGCGAGATCTTCATCCCGAACTCCAAGGCCGAGGCGCGCTGCAACATCTTCGTGTCGGCGAACTACGCCACGTGCCCCAAGCTCTGCGTGTTCATGCAGCCCGGTCCAGGTAGGTTGACTTCCATGAGTCTCTATTGGTATGTAGCGTGCTAACTCGTCCCCGTACGCTCATCCTGCAGGCATGCAGCCGGGGGTCTGGAGCCGCACGATCCACCCGAAGACGGGCTTCCAGGGCTCGATGATCCCGTACCTGAAGACCGCGATCCAGGGCGGCTACGGTGTCGTGATCCTCAACCCGAGCACGAACATGGCGGTGATCAACGGCCACCGCGCCAAGATCCTGCACTCTTCCACGCCGGAGGACCACGTGGCGTACGTCTGGAAGAACTACATCATGCCTAACGCGGCGCAGGAGATCAGCTTCATCGTGCACGACACCGCGGGCATCCTGCTCAAGACGTTTCTCGGCACGCTCTCGTCCAAAGACGAGGTAAACATGACGGCGTCCACGGACAGTTGGGGTTGCTTTGACAGACTGGTGGCCGACTGACTATTGTCTGCGGCTCGTTGCTCTTTGACACTTGCTAGCGCCGCGTTGGCGGCATCGCGTTCATCGAGTCGGCGCACCAGATCAGCTCGGGCGACACGAACAACGTGCGCCACCTGCTGCGCGAGAAAGCCGTGAACTTTGAGGCGTCGACCGAGCCCATGTTCGCCGTCATCGGCTCTTCCAAAGCGCGCCTCGGCTGCGTGTCGCTCTCCGTGGGCCGCACGTCGGGGGAGGCAAACAATCGCGAGTGGACCGTGCACTCGGTGCAAACGTCTGCGTTCGTGTTCCTGCAGTCGATCATGAACGGCATCGAGGAATCGCTGCACGCGATTCGCGCGACGTTCCCCAACAAGCTCGTCGTCACGATCAACCGCGCACGCCTGACGGGCCAGCCGTACAACAACCCGTTCGCGGTGATCCACTGCGTGGGGCAGAAGAAAGAGACGGTCGGTAGCCACAAGCACACGATGGACCCGGAGTGGAACCAGACGTTCTCGTTCCCCGTGACGTCGAGCGAGGAGGCGGTGACCGTGATGGTGAAGGATCGCTCGTTCCCGATGAACTCGACACTCGGGCAGGTGGTGATCAGCATGAACGAGGTGGGGCTCAACCGTGCCGAGCGCCGCTGGTTCGCGCTCCGTGACGAGAAAGTGACGACGCTGCACGGCAACGGCGAGGTGGAGCTCACGCTCGAATGGGTGCACGACACATTCGTGGCGCGCTCGGACTCAGTGATCCGCGAAAATCGCACCATGAACCGCACGGACCTGAGCAACACCTCGAGCCGCGGCCGCAACAACGGGACTGGGAACGGCGGCGACGACGGCTGCTACATGTGCAAGAAGCCGTTCGTGCTGCACCGCAAGCGCTACTGCCGCATGTGTCTGCGCCTGGTGTGCACGTCGTGCTCTGAGCGCCTATTCCTGCCGGGCTTCAGCGAGCCGAAGCGCGTGTGCTCGGGCTGCTGCGATCTGCAGATGATGCTGCACAACAAGATGCCGCGCATGGGACCTGCGGCGATGGGCCATCTCGGGCACGCCGGAGCGACGCCGCGGCAGCAGCAGCAGCAGCAGGTGCCGTCGGAGGAGAAGCTTGCGGAGTACAACCAACGTATGGAGGCGATGCGCCAGCGCGAGTTGGCGAAGGAGGCGGAGAAGCGGCCGCTGAGCATCGAGGACTTTGATCTGATGAAGGTCGTCGGTCGCGGCGCGTTCGGCAAAGTGCTGCTCGTGCGCAAGAAGGACGGGAAGAATGCGGGCCACATTTACGCGATGAAGATCCTCGTGAAGGCGCACATCGTTAAGAACGACCAGATCGAGAACACCAAGGCGGAGCAGCACATCCTCAAGGAGATCAACCACCCGTTCGTCGTCCGCCTGCGGTACGCGTTCCAGAACCCAGAGAAGCTGTACCTGATCATGGACTACTACCCTGGTGGCTCCATGTTCTACCACCTGCGCAAGTCGAAGCGGTTCACCGAAGACCGCACGCGTCTGTACATGGCGCAGCTACTCACTGCGCTGATGCATCTGCACAGTAAGCAGATCGCATACCGCGATCTGAAGCTCGAGAACATTTTGATGGACCCGAAGGGGAACATCGCGCTCACGGACTTCGGTCTCTCGAAGGAAGGCCAGGTGATCGAAGGCGCGATCCGCGCGTCGCAGGCGGACTCGGGCATGAAAACGATATGTGGCACCGCGGAGTACATGGCGCCGGAGCTGCTACGCCACCAGCCGTACGGCAAAGTGGTGGACTGGTGGAGCTACGGCATCCTGCTCTTCGAGATGCTCACGGGCCGCACGCCGTTCGTGGACCGCAACCGCCGCCAGATGTTCAAGAACATCATGCAAGCCGAGGTGATCTACCCGTCGCACATCTCGCCAGTTGCGCGCTCGCTGATCTCCAAGCTGCTGAACCGCGACCCCGCGCGTCGTCTCGGCGGCGGACCGAACGGTGGCCGCGACATCATGGCGCACCCGTTCTACGAGTCCATCGACTGGGACAAGCTGCTGCGCAAGGAAATTGTGCCGCCGTTCCTGCCCGACGTCTCGAGCGTGGACGATATCACGAACGTGCCGGAGATGTTCCAGAACATGGCGGCGGTGGACTCGCCCGTGAACAAGAAGAACGGCGAGGGGCACCACTTTGACGACTTCTCGTACCAGGAAGAGACGCTCATCCGGTGAGCAGCCACGGACGGATGTTGTACACTTTGATTTATCACGCGCGGGTATTTTGTTTGTATTGAAACGCAGAAGGGCTAGTCCTGCGTGTCGTGTCGTCGGTTCTCTCGAATGCAGGTGCTGCAGCAGACTGGACGAGCAAGGAAGTGGCGTTAGGGGAGAGATGGCATGACGCGAAGGTTGGCCGCCGATATACTTAATATATAGTTCACCTCGATCGCACCATCTGCTCCGTGCGTGTGCTTCGCTGGTCGCTCGCCTCGCGCTCACTCGCCTCGCGCAGCTTTCTTATGAGGAGAGCTGGCTGCATCGTCGCCGTCCTGAGCTGCTTCGCGATGGCGCTTGCGCGACGGAGGAAAGCTGGGACCGATGATCACGACTTCGTCCGCGTCACCTTCCGCAGCATCAGCAACCGCACTCTCGCTGTCTCCGCCTGCCTCTCCGACGCTTTCGTCTGCTTCATCTGCTTCCTCCACCTTTCTCTGCAGATGCGGGGGGAGCTGCGGACCGATGGACGCTGCACCAGACTTTGTCGGAGGCTTCCTCTCCTTCTCTCCTCCGTGCGAAGGAGGCAGCGACGAACCCTGCGGACCTCGCACAGCAGCTCCAATTGCGCGTTTGCCCTTCATCGCAACAGCACCTGTGGCGGCAGTGCGGCGCAGTCTCTGGTCGTACTCCTGCAGCTGGCGCCGGAAGCTGGTGTTCGGGTTTGCCTGGATGCAAACAAAGGCGCAGCACGCGAGCGTCAGTGGTGGTGTCGCTAGCCACAACATGCGCAGTGGAGAGAGAGGTTGTCGAGCGCTCACGCACTACTGGCCGCTTCTCCGAAACGAACTGCAGCGCTTCGTCGTAGCTCATGCCCTGGATCTTCATCAGGTACGCGACTACCATGGACGTCGAGCGGCTCACGCCTTTGCTGCAGTGCACGAGGATGCGACCTAGAAGCGTCGGTTGGGATAGTGCGCCACGCATCGAAACGATTGTAGTACCAGCGCTTGAGCGCAGTTAGCACAGGCTCAGTACAGTGCAGCGTCCGATGGCATACGCTACAAGTAGAGACACTGCTCACCATAGTACTTGGCTTGCTCCATGAACGCGATGCATCCCTCGAGCACACCCGAGATGTCCTCCGCCTTGTTGTCGAAGATCGGGCAGCGCCGGTACCTGTGCACACCGCAAGACACACGCATGTAGGTGCGTGAACACTGGGTGAGTAGTACGCAATAGATAGGATGGCGAGTTGCGAGCCACTTGCACGCACGTGAAGCGCTTGTCCCTCTCAAAGAAGTTGGGCACGCCTGCAGCAGGGTCCACGGTCTTGGGCGGCGTCACCTGCGCTTTTGCGTCACATGTGCATCGTAAGTAGAGATCACAGACACAGAGACGACAGAGGGGCATCCAGTAACCAAGAAGAAGAAGAGGAAGAAGAAGCGTGCAGCGACGAGTGTCAGTGGCACGGCAAAAAACAGCAAAACGTATCGTGTCCGATCGTGTTTCACAGACGAAAGCGGACAACGGCGCGCGTACATTGAGGATGTGCGTGATCTGGAGCTTTTCGAGTAGCGCTTTGTCGCGCGCGTGGGCCTTGGAGCCGAGGAAGAGGTGCGCCAGCACGAGCGTCGGCTCGGCGTCCGTCGCCATGCTTGCTCTTGCGCTTGGCTGTCGAGACGAGTGGGGTCAGTCCGGACTCAGACGTCTCCTCGACACCAATCAGCCAATCAGAAGGCGCTTCTTCGATGGACTCACATCTGAGTCGGAGTCGCCACTTCCACAGCTCCCGCCGCCAAAAGCGAACTGGACAGCGCCAGAACAAAAGCCCAAGAGCTACCGGAGAAGCCTCGCAGGAGACTCGTCGGGAGCGAGAGAGTGATGGAGACACCCGCGTCGTCGCTGCTGGCGTCCTCGGGCAAGCCGCAGGAGCTCGCGTCCGTGGACGCGTGGATCGTGCAGAAACTCAAGAACGAGTGGAGCTCGTGTGAGTTCGGCGGCATGCTCACGAAGGAGAAGCTCTCGGACGCCGTCACGAGCTTCCCGCACTTGGACACTCCGATCAAGGTGCTCGATTGATCCTCTCTCTTGTTGGCGTATACTCCTCATACGTTAGGTGTGTGTGTGTGTGTGTGGTGCTCATATGCATGAATGGCTTGTGTGTATGTCGTATGTCGTCG
>JAADWH010000189.1:0-36155 GCA_023335995.1 Globisporangium nagaii
AAAAAAAAAAAAAAAAAAAATTGCCACGAAGCGCCAGCCTCCGCCTTTTGCCGCATGTCGAGAGTGCGTCGTGAAGTGAAGCACCCCGGCTTTCTTACTCGTGAGCCAAAACAGCGCCACAAAGCGCTAATAGTGTGGTCTGCAATTGCAAAAATTGGACTCCCACTACATCCTCGTGAGGGCTGCTGACTGCAAGAGAGAGATGGCGACAGTCGTCCAGGAGCGTGTTGATTCGCCATGCAGAGCAGACAACAGAGAGAGAGGCCATGAACTCCCTCGCGTACAGACGCGCAATCTCGCTGCTGAACTCTCCCGACGTCCGGTTGCACTCGAGGCAAAAGAGCCAAGCGACCAAAAAGTGTATGTTTGCCACTTGACGCCGCTCTGAAAAAACATCACACGCTTGCGAATGGGAGTGAGCAATCCGGATCAGGATATCATGACATACCTGCGATGCCATCGTGTGAGCCTCGTGTGCCTCCATCTGTCTTATTCGAGCCATTGACGAGACCTATTTTGAGAATAGAGCAGACCAGAAATGGCTCTGCAGCCCGTGCAAAGCGAAAATCCCGCAAAAACCCATCCCAGATCGAGCCGGGTAGCTACAATGCATTTACCTTTGGTATTTTGAGGCTGCAACAGGGTTGTGCCGAGCCATGTCGTGCTCACCTGCCCTGCAGCAAGTAATACGCCTGCATCTTTCAGTTCGAATCAGCATCCGACCACTCTGCTCCATCTGGATGTTTCATCTCCGAGGTTTTTCGTAAACGCAGCGAGGTTTTGGCGCACCCACTTTCCTTTTGCGCCTGATTTTCCACTTGATTTCACTATGTCGAGTCCGCCATCCGGACGCTGACTGCTCAACCGCGCAAAGCACTCGCGTTCACTATGCTCTGTCCGTGCGATTGCGCGCGCTGGCTTCCAGCATTCCGCCATTTCCCCTCGCAGACCAGGCGACTCGAGCGTGTGGAGCGCGCGGGCAGGCGGCAGGCAGGCGACGCGGCAGAGCGCAGCTTCAAGCCAGGTGGCGGCGGCGTACGGCGCACTCCTTCGCAGTCGATAAGGAGAGAGCGAGCGAGAGCAGAACGCCGCAGCAGACGTCCAGACAGCGTCGGCGTATCAACAGCAAATAACACCCTCGCCCGCGCGAGAGCAGGCAGGTACGCTGTCTGTCTGTCTGTCTGTCTGTCTGTCTGTCTGTCTGTCTGTATGAGCATGCGGCCTTTCCTCGGGTTCAACATACACGCGCCGAATCGTTCTTCCTGAGTGCGGATGACGCCCGCCCATGCCCACCACCGCATGATGTCTCTTGACTCCGCTGTTGCTGACATTCACTCTTTCTATTTCGTGCAGACAGACAGACACTTCCGCATCGCAGCCAGGAGGAGGGTGATACACGTTCAAGAGCGTCCTTCATGTGTGTTCGGCCGGCTCGGACTGGGTCCTCTGTGTCAACGAACACCTCGCGACGACCGAGCGCCATGAGCAGCAGCAGCGCCACGATGACGATGAAGGCGCAGCACCACCAGCACCAGTCGCGCCAGTCGCGCCACCACTCGTTCTCGTCCGTGTCGACGACGTCGAGTAGCTGGTCGCCGTCGAGCATCATGCCCAAGCAGGACACGATCTCGGGCAACTGGGTCGACGACGCGACGTGTAGGAGCTGCACCAAGTGCGACCGCGTGTTCACGATCGTGAACCGCCGGCACCACTGCCGCATCTGCGGGCACATCTTCTGCCACGCCTGCTCGCGCACGCGCATGGTGCTGTCGACGAACCCCGGTGAGATTCCGAAGCGGCAGCGCGTGTGCGATCCGTGTGCAGCGCACGCGCAGAGCAGTGCGATCATGTATGACGACATGGGACGGCACGACGGCTTTTCGCGAGGAAGCAACTGCACCGAGATCCTGGAGGCGTCCGAGACCGAGTCGTTCACATCGGAGACTGTCCAAGAGCCGAACGTGAGCTTCATGCTGGCGTCCATGGTTGGCTTTGCCGCCACGTTCTGGTTCCTCAAGGATGAGGTGTCATACGTGAACCCTGCGATCTGGATCCTGCTCACTGGCTTCTGCAAGAACCTGCACGAGTTCATTGCGTGCATGGCGAACAAGCGGAAGAACCGAAAGCTGACTGACGGCAGCAGCCACGTCGTCACCCCGGCCGACGTCGACGTGGCGACACTGGGCGGGAATCTGTCCGAGTCTGACGCGTCGCCCAAGCAGCAGCGGGACATGGTGCAGCTAACTCCTGCGCAGAAGGCGGAGCTCTTGGTGAATGCCGACAAAGCTACCGACACGGTGCTCGAGCTGGCGTCTCTGACCGAGGGCTGGACAAGCGAACCGTCGACGTTCGAAGACGTGGTGCTGCACTCGCGCGACGGCAAGCCTGCGCGCATCTACAAGTGCGAGACCGTGTTCGATTTGTCCCCAGAGGAGCTCTTCGACGAGCTCTACGGCCGCTTCGAGACAAGCAGCACGTGGAACATCACCGCCGCGCAGAACAACATTCTGCAGCCGCTCAGCGAGAACACTGACCTGGTGCACCTAGTGACAGCGCCTGCGCTCGGCGGGATGATCACGAGCCGCGACTTCGTGAACACGCGCACGTGGAAGAAGCAGAACGGCGGCTACGTCATCGGCAGTGTGTGCGCCGGCAAGAACCTGCTGAAGACTACGAAGGGCATTACGCGTGGCGAGAACGGCGCCACGGGCTTCATCATCTTGCCGCATGAGACGTCGCCGTTCAAGTCCCGCTTCATCTGGATCCTGAACTGCGACATTAAGGGATACTTCCCCTCGAGCCTGCTCAAGAAGGGTTCGATCAGCGAGATGCTCTGCTTCGTGCGCAATTTGCGCCGATACTTGGTTGCCACCGCAGGAAGTGACAGCAACCCGCAGTGATGGCTGGTCAACTGACGAGAATGGAGCGAGTACAAAGGAGGAGAGGAGAGGAGAGAAGTGCGAGCGGTGTGTCATAGTAAGTTTTCTCGCGCGTTATCTCTTTTGAATTTTGGGTGCTGGCGTCGTCTCCCGAGAACCTTTCGAAGTGAAGAGAGGAGTACCAGCGAGCGAGCGACGAACGGAATGGAAGAGCAGCATGTATCACAGTAATCTTATAGTAATAAAATCGGTATGTTGTATCTACAGGCAAACCCATGACGATTCAAGAAACACGATACCCGCAGTGCTCCCTCGTCATCCAGCTGCGTCCGAGGTGTGTCTGTCGACACCTGCATCTGCTGCGAACACTTTTGCTGATACCTTGCCACTGCTTGGCGTTGCTCCAGGCTTTATACTGCTCACGGAGAAGGCGGCGCCAGGGTCTCGCGCGGACTTGATCACCTCAAGACCGTCAGAGGACGCAGAAGACACCTCCTTCGCGTGCTTCACTGCGAGATGCGGCGGCGGCGGTGGCGCTCCTCCCTCACGTTTCGTCAGGCGTCGGATGGCGTCAGCTGGGTTGGCGTTCGCAGCGGCCATTTCTATCAGATCGGGGGCTTTCGCCTCCCAGTACCAGCTCACGATGTTGCCCCACGTCCACGCCGAGACCTCGATCCCCGTCGCAGTCCACGCCTCCGTGAACTGATCCTTCGTGACGATTCCGTGGGCTTCGAGGTCCGTCGCCACGTCGATCAGCAAGTCCACGACTTCCTCTTTCATGAAGATGAGCACCATGAGATCGACGGGACCAAGCTTCCGAGAGAACTGCTCGCGCTCCGTGGCTTTCTCTGCCTCGCGCTCCGACAGGTTCTCCCACGTGGACATCACGATCGCCATGAACACGTTGAGCATGAGGATGCAGAACACGATGTTCGACGTGTAGATGAAGATCGCGCTGAGGTACCCGCTGGCGTCGTAGATCGGGCCGGGGTCGTACAGTCCGAAGTTGAGCTCGAAGACGCGGAAGAACGCTCGCGGAAACGTCGACCACTCTGGAAAGCTCAAGCCATACAGCATGTGGCCCACAAAGGTGTAGCCGATGATAACCGCGAGGTAGATCGGCAGGAACGACAACACTTCGGGCATGGCGCCGTAGACGCTGTTCATGAGCCGTCGTCCGCCGTTCGTGACCTGGAAGTACTTGAGCGCGCGTCCGGTGAGCAACAGCATGTTGCACACATTGAGCACGAGCAGCACTTCGTCCCACTTCGCGAGCGAGAGCGCTGAGACGTACTCGTCGAACGTCGTGATCGCCAGCATGTTCGCTCTCGTGGTGTTGCTTTGGCAGAGGTACCGCCAGATGATGATCGCCAGGTTGATCGCAATGTTCGCCCAGTCGCCAAGATTGTTGACGAGACCGTACTTCATCACATACTGGAGAGCCACGAACGTCCGAAAGCAATGAGCAGGAGAGAGTTCCAGGTCAGCTCAAGAGTGTGAGAGAGACAGAGAGAACGCATAAGGCGAACACTTCAGGAGCAAGTGTGCGCACCGTTCGGAAGCTGCCGCTGGAGAGTACGCAGAGATCCCAGACCTCCAAGAGCGCAAAGTAGACGACGTGGAGGACGAAGATCACCTCGAGAGCGACGCGAAGCACGTTCTTCGTCGTGGTCAGGTTGTACGGTTCGAGATTCGCAACGTGGATGAACGACTTCGGCGTCACTCCTCCCGCGAGGTCGAAGGCGACCTTGAGGTTCACGATCGACCAGATCTTGAGGTTGCTGTTGTACATCGGCATCGTGATCTCCACAGACTTGGTCTGCCGGTCGATCCAGCGATACGAGCGCATGAGCTGGATTGTCGCGAGCTCCTCGTCTCCGCCGCTCGACGAGCTGCGCAGGAAGTACGTCTGGAAGCCGCCGACAGAGTCGTTGTTCGTCGAGTACTGGAACATCTCGAGCGAGCGCAGCGTTGCTTTGCTGGCAGTAGTCCCGTTCGTGGCTCCGAACGCGTCGACGGACTCTCCGCTGGGAGAGAAGCACGTCTGGTTCACTGTCGGCACCAGGTAGCTGTTGCACGGATCGTCGCTGGGGTCTGCAACGCTCGTGTTCACGGACGTGTACCGTTTCTGGATGATGTGGAAGCCGCCGACGATCTTTGTGTGGGACGCGATCGTGTACATCTCCTCCTCGCTGCGCGTCAGTCCGTCGCTGTTGGTCGTCGAGTACACCGAGACAAAGAACGAGTTGGCGAACCAGTCCCAGAACGTGCCGATGCTGTTGATCGCAGCGAACGTGATCCCAGATGCCGCGCGCGTCGTCTCGATCAGTTCTTTCGAGATGATCCGGCGCACAACAGAGCCTGCAAATACACATGCACGACGCATGCGGCAATGGACACGTGAGCAACAAGCAGCGTTGCCGATGGACAGCAAAAGCGTTGTGTGTGTGACCTACGTCCAGAGATGTTGCGATCCAGCAGCAGAACCGCCAGGTAGACCATTACGAATGTCACAAAGACCGTGAGCTTTCGCGAGAGCAGGCGGAACTTGCGCTTCTCCTTGAGGTCGCGCAGCAGGAAGGCGCGCGGGATGCCAGACGACCGGTTCATTGCGACTGCCGCCGCGCCGTCAAGCGGAGCGGAGTTGCGCATGAAGCTTGGGACGTGTTTTAAGGACGGCGCATATTTCATCCTCGACAGCGAATGTGGAGCATCGATGGATCACAGGAGCCGGCGTATCTGGCAGGCGGCCAACCTGGTCGAGCTGGGACGCGTTCTTTGTGGCGGAGCTTGTCAGTGTTTGAAGAGGCGCAGTCGAGACGGCTCCAAACGCTCCAGGATTGCCACCAAATCCTCGCAAAACGGTCGAGCCACTCTCCAGACAGGCACGAAAGTCTCACGCGCACATCGCTATATGCATGCTGTGGCGATACGCGAGTTACAGCGACACGTGAGCTACGGCGACAAGTGACGGTGGACTCGGCTACATCCTACCTACTGGTCGAACGGCTGCGTCGGGGTCACTCGAACAGTCGAGTGCTTCGCCTCGCGATGGTGCAGCGCCTCGGAATTGCTGTTGCTCTTGGAACGCAGCATCTCTGGAGCTGATCCAGCGCCGCCAGCGAGCGCCATCGCCGCGTTGCCGTGAAGCGCGTTTTGTGATGTCGGCCCGATGTGAGGCGTGTCGTCTGCATTCCAGTACCATCTGAGGATCCGATCGCGGAGCCAGGGCAGCACGGGCGGCTTCTGGCCTGACGGACACCAGTGGTGCTCGAAAACCTGCTTGTCGATGGCGTCGTGCTCCTCCATTTCCACGATCGTTGCGATGAGCGAGTCGAGAACGGACTCGCGCAAGAAGATCAAACCGACAAGCTCGCCGAAGCTCATCTTGTCGCGGTATTGTTCGCGGATCTTGGACTTCTCGACCTCTTTCTCCGTGAACGCGTCCCAAGTCGACATGACGATCGCCATGAAGACGTTGAGCATGATGATGCAGAAGACCACGCTCGAGGACGCCAAGTAGATGGCACCCAGCGCGCCTCCGGCGTCATACACTGCTCCAGGGTCGTACAAGCCAAAGTTTATCTCGATGACGCGACAGAGCGCCTTGGTGAACGTCGACCACTCGGGGAAAGTGAGTCCGAAGAGCAAGTGGCCCGCGAACGAGTAGCCGACGATAACTGTCACGTAGATTGGCGTGAACGACGCAATGTCCGGCACCGCACCGACGATGCTGTTGAGCAGTCTGTTGCCGCCGTCAGTGACCTGGAAGTACTTGAGCACGCGGATCATGAGGATCATCACGTTGAGGATGTTGATCGCGACGTACACGTCGTCCTGCGTCGCGAGATCCAGGATCGGCGCGTAGTAGTCGAGCGACGGGGCTGCTCGGAGCTGCTCGCGCTTCGAGCTCGTCGTGATGAGCACTCGTGATACCACGACGGTGATGTTGGTCGTGATCGAGAGCAGCTCAAAGAGCGTCTCAAAGAGCCCGAAGCGCGCGACGTACTTGCGAAGATCCCCGTGCGCCACGAGGAAGATGTTGGAGATCTCAGCAAAAGTGAAGTAGCCCACGAGGACCACATACACGATCTCATAGACGAAGCGAGCCAGGTTCTTCGGGATGTCCAAGTTGTACTGCTCCGTGTTCTGTACGTGGATGTACGACGACGTCGTGACGCCACCAGCGAGGTCGAACTCAACCGTCATGCGCACGACCGAGCTCGTCTTGAGGTGGTTGTTGTACATCGGCATGACGATCTCCACACTCCTCGTCTGCTCATCGATCCACCCGTACGTCCGCATCAAGTGGACTCGCGCAATCTCGGCAGCTCCGCCAGTCGTGCTGCGCAAGAAGTAGGTCTGGAAGCCCCCGACGCCATCGCTGTCGATCGAGTGCTGGAACATCTCCAGTGAGCTCAGCTCGGCGTCGTTACTCGAGGCACCTTCAGCATCGAGACTGGCGGTGCTGAGGGTGCCAAACGACTCTGTGGAGTACCCGTCTGTGGAGTAGCAGATTTGGTTCTTCGCGGCTTCGACTGTGCTGTAGCAGAGGCTGCTCTTGTGCTCGGACGAGCTGCTGTTGACCTCTAGGTACCGCTGCTGGATGATGTGGAAGCCGCCGATGATCTTATAGCGAGAGGCGATCGTGTAGAGCTGCGCGCTCGTGCGTGGGCGGCCACTGCTGGTCGTCGTCGAGTACACCGTCGCGACGAACGAGTTGGCAAACCAGTCCCAGAACGACTCGACATCGCTGACGCTAGTGGCGAACGTGACGCCTGATGGCGCGGCTGACGACTCGAGCAGCTCCTTGGACAACGCTGTGGCGATCTGGTAGCCTGGAAGCACGCAGACCAGGCATACAGAGGCATACAGGCTGGTGAGGATTCTCAGCCCTTCGATGTATCCAGACAGGGACTGCGAGGCGAGTCAGGAAGCGCAAGCTCAGTCGTACGCTCGGTAATGTTGCGATCCGTCAGCAGCGCGGTCCCGTAAACAGCCAAGAGTATGATGAACCCCGTGAGCTTCCTCGCGAGGCGCCGGAACTTGCGCTTCTCGCGCAGATCCTGCAGCAGGAACATACGCGGGATCCGCGTCTCGCGGACGACTTTCGGCGCAATGAACCCCAAGCTGTCATCTAGCTCGAGGTCTACCGGCCGCATGCGCGCGAGGATGGTGGTGAGCTGGACGATCTTCTTCATCGTGGCTGTGTGGACGAATCGTGCTCGTAGTCGCAGCAGCAGCAATAGAAGCAGCACGATAACGAAGTGCGCTTCTGCGCAGGCGATACTCGCGAGGTTCGAACTCCAAAGTGCTGACGACGTGTGTCTGCATCGCTATTGATAGGCGGCGGTGATCTTCCTAAGAAGGAGAAGTGGGTACTGTCGCGTGGTCTCGTGGAGAAAGGGGACGCAATGGTGGTTGTATTGGTTGATAATTTACGCTGCGTCTCTGGCGCTGTAGCTGCTCGTCTAGGTAGAGAAGTGTGTGTTTAGGACTTCACATGCAGTGGTGGTGACAATGAAGGAGTTGATGGGTGCTGGTGGAGGTGCTGCTACACAAAGTGGAGCGTGACGCGGTACACGAACGAGTGCTTGAGCAGGAACTCGTGGCGCTTGAGCTGCACGGACGCGCCGAGCACGGGCACCGAGCGCAGGAAGAGCGAGAGGCTCGTGATATTGCGCAGGCACGAGCGGCACTTCTGCCAGTCCTTGGACGCCACCAGCGCGGCTTCGTGGATGCCGCCGCAGAGCAGCACGAGGATGCCGAGGAACATGCCCGACGCGATGAGTCCGATGAAGAACAGCAGCGTGTCCTGCAAGCCCAGCGTCGCGAGCGTCACGACACTCGCCGCGATCACGAGGCTTGAGATCATGAGCTTCGCCGCGGCGCCAAACACCGCCGCCTTGCCGCCCGCGACGAGCGCGTGCAGATACAGCTCCATGTACAGCAGGATGAACACGAGTGGCTTCCAGATACACACGAAGAGCCCGACGAAGAGCGTGTCCAGCACGCGGCTCTCGAACCCGCGGTAGCCGATGAAGCGGCCGACCGTCGTCGTCCACTCGCCGTCGTACATCGCGCCTTTCGTCGGGATCTCCACGTGCTTCCTCGCACCCTGCAGCCCGGACTTGACGATCCACGTGAGCCCGTCCTCGTAGCCCAAGTCGAAGAGCCACTGCACGTCGCGTGCGCCAGGTGGGAACACGGCCCACCACATCGGCACGTACCGCGACGGCTTGATGTCGGCGCCGGTGCAGTAGAACGGGCTCACCGTCACCGTGTTGGCGTCAAAGATCGGCTGGAAATCGAAGAGTCCGCCGTCCATGACCCACTCGCCGCCCACCTTGAACGGCATGCCGGCGATCGGCGGCGCGCAGCACGACGCCAGCAGACTCATCTCGAGGTGCTCCGCCGACGCGAACTTGGTCACACGGCGCGACGCCCAGCCCGACAGCGACGTGTACACGACCGTGAGCTGCGACGGCTCCTTGTTGAGCATCTCGTAGCGGTGCAGCCCGCCGGTCGCGGCGAGCGTGCTCTTGAGGAACTGGCGCACCTGGAACGGGCCGTCGACCGTCGCGTGCGCCTTCGGCACGACCTGCTCAATCACGTAATCGCGGATCGCGTCAAAGTCGCACTGCATCGCGAGCGCCGTGGCCGTGAGCGCGCCGGCAGAGCACCCAATCACGCGCGCGTTCTTCTCGAGCTCGAACTCCTGCAGCGCCTTGGCGACGCCGAACAGGTACATTTTGAGCCAGCCGCCGCACGCGAACGAGAAGCTCTTCTCGAACTCCATGCTGCTTGTGCTGTCCATTGCCGAGCTGTGACTGGCGCTGCTTGGCGACGCGGCGTGAGAGGTGGCGGCGGCAGTCGCAGCGGGATGCTTCCGCGGAGGCGACGAAGCCACTTTGCGCCTCCTGCTGCTCTGCTGCGTGTGGCTCTTGCGCGACATGCGTGCAGGTGGTCGTCTCGAGGGGGTGATGACACAGGCGGTTCACGGTGCTGTCGTCTCGATGCTTCTCTTGTCTCGATGCTGATGTCACAGATCTCGAATGGTGCGAACGAAAGCGAGAGAGCGAGAGCGAGAGAGAAAAGAAATGCTGAAACCGCTCCGAGCGGTTTCTGAGCTGCGCTTTTTTGGATTGCATGCCCAGTCGCTCGTGGTGTGGCGCCACCAAGCGGAAAACTCGGCCACCGACTAAGGGGGCAAAACCTGGATCGTCACGCAAGTGAACTGCGGCTGGTGGCACGAGCGGCCGTGCAGCGCGTGATTGGCACACGCAAGCCGCGAAACGTCGTGATGTCATAAGTCGAAAGGTCGTGCAAACGGATTTCCGATATGTCGAGTGTCAGACGTGATGCGCCAGTGTCACGAGCCCCCAATTTGAGACTTTTGGCTATTTTTACGATATTCTCACCCCTTGGGCTGCGGTTCGATCTACTACAATACAGGGCCGTCTACAATATGGAGAGGTGACAGTGACAGCGTCAACTTGAATTCATTTTGGTGGCTTCAACAAAACTTTGAGAGGATTCTCTCCGACGAATGCGTCACTTTGGCGCCAGCAGCTCCGCCAGAAGCTCCGCCCGTCCTTCTCCACGCGCAGAGCATGAGCCACCGCCTCGCGAGCCGTGGTAGGCGCCGCCGCGCTCTCCTGCTCTCCGCGCTGCTGCTTCTCGCTGCGCTGAGCTGCGCGCATGCCGCTGCTGCTGCCGCGTCGCTCGACTCGCTCGTCCTTGTGCCGCTTCAGCACGATGCTGGCGAGGATGGCGACGTTGCTGCGATAACAACGCAGGAGATCGACATGTGCGCGCAGGGCTCGAGCGGCGCCGACACGCTGATCGACTACGAGTACGTGGTGGCGTGCACGCGGCTCAAGGACTCGCTCGGGCTCGCGCAGCTGCTGCTCGTGGCGATCCTCGTCGTGCTGCTGTACCTGCTGAGCTCAACGGCCGACGCGTTCTTCTGCCCCGTGCTGCAGGTGATCGTGGAGAAGTACCGCATCCCGCCGGACATCGCGGGCGTGACGTTCCTGAGCTTCGGCAACGGCTCGCCCGACGTCTTCTCCAACATCGCAGCCTTCTCGCTTTCGACGCCGAACATCGGCGTCGCCTCAATCCTCGGCGGAGGCTTGCTCGTCACCACAGGTACTGCCATGATATCAAACGTGACTGTCCTCGCTGCCAGTGCGCGTATGATAAACTGACTGTGACTCGTTATGATCGTCTGTGCGCCTGCCGCAGTGATCGTGGCGTGTGTGGGGCTGATCTCGCAGGGCCAGGAGCAGCTCATCCCGCGCAAGTACATCCGCGACGTCACGTTCTACTTCCTCGCAGTCGCCTACTTCTGCTTTGTCTGCTTTGACGGAACGGTGCGTCGTCTTGGTTCGCCATTGTTTCTCTGAGGTATGGAGCTGCGGACTGATGGATAAACGTGCGGATGCTGTTTTGCAGGTACACTTACTCGAAGCACTCGGGTTCATCTTCATCTACTTGCTCTACGCGCTCGCAGTGCTCTTCGACAAAGCGCTCGCGGCGCTCGTGTACACGGCGCTCCGTGGTGACCAGGACGCCGTGGACAGCGAGTACTTTGAAGTTGACGGGTACGTCTCGTCGTCGGCGAGCGACAAGAGCGCGGATTTCTCGGTCGGCAGCTCCTCCGGCAGTCCGCACGAGCAGAGCGTGCTGCTCGCGAAGCCCGCGTACGATGTCTATCAGATCCCCATGGACTATCGCACAGGCGACGCGAGCTACGACTCGGACAACTCGTCGATCGGCGGTCCGCCGACGCTGCACCGGAAGACTTCGGCGCCGACGCCGCGGTCCAAGCGCCACGATGCCCAGCCCACGGTACGTGACTCAGCTGTCATCGTGTCTTTGTCAACGCCGAGAGAGAGACTAACGGATTTTGGTGTGTGTGCATGTATTGTCTGCGGGATAACTAGAACGGCGCTCCGCAGAAAGGAAATGAGAGGCAGTCGCTGCTGGAGCGGACAGACACCTACTTCAAGCGTCCTGCGTCGGTGTGCATCTCGTCGATGAAGCAGAGTCGGCAGATCCGGCGCAGACGACGCACAGCCTGGGAGTCCGTCGAAGCGAGCGCGCACTTTGGACCCACAGCGCATCGTTGGACGCGCAGCTATCACCAGCTGAGCGGCATCGAGGAGTTCCCGAGCAGCATCAGCGAGACTGAGGGCGAAGACGTGCCAGAGCTGATCGTGGAGAAACCTGGCGCCGAGGAAGGGGCTGGTAAACGAGGAGAGCTGCAGCGAGACGAGTGGATGGATGGCGACCGATCCGGCTGCCAGTTTTACGCCGTCTACGCGATACGAAAGTGCTATGCGGGCTTCCAGCGCGTGATCTGGAACCCGTTCGAGCTCGTGACGACGTTCATCCGGCGCCTCACGATCCCACTCGTCAATGAAGAGACGTGGGACAAGAACTTCGCAGTCGCGTGCCCGCCGTTCATCCTGTTTGCGATCGGCGCCTCGGTCTTCCACTTGACGCTCAGCGACTCGTACTTTTTGGGAGTCGTGCTGCTCGGAGGCGGGCTGCTGAGTGCTGCGATCGAGATCACGACGACGCACGAGCAGCCGCCGCAAGGCGCTCGCCTGGCGCCGTTCGTCGCCGTGGCGTTCGTCATGTCGGTCATCTGGATCATGAACATCGCCGACGAGGTACGAACACTGACCACACTGGAGCAGGTGATCAAATTCTAACCTGTGTGTGTGTTTGTTGTATGGAATAGCTGCTCGGCGTCTTGCAAGCCCTTGGCGGTCTCTTCGGGATCTCAAACTCTGTCCTCGGCGTCTCGGTGCGTCCATCGTCTTGCACTTGTGCTCGTGAGATTGTGTTGTTTGCCTGAGTCTTGTGCGCTTGTGCTGAGCTCACGAATACCGGTGTCTTTCGCTGCAGGTGCTCGCCTGGGGCAATTCGATCGGCGACCTGGTGTCCAACACTTCAATCGCGAGAGACGGGTTCCCGACCATGGCGTTTGCGGGCTGCTTCGCTGGACCGATGTTCAATCTGCTCGTCGGCATCGGCTTGGCGCTGACGATCGCAGTGCTGAGCAACGGTCCCGTGACGCTGGGCAAGCCATCGCCGCTCGTGTACTTGGGCTTTGGGTACTTGTTCGCGAGCCTGGCGCTGAATCTCGGGATGGCGGCGTTCGACGACTTCCAGTACCGCCGGCGCTTGTGCTACGCGCTCCTAGTGCTGTACGCATCGTTCGCCGTGATCTCGATCGTCGTCGTCTTGAACTATGCCGAGGGATGACACTGCGAGACATGGCAGGTTAGGAGCAAGAGGAGATATCGATAGGATAGTGACGAATTGTTTGCTTGTGAGCGATCGACTTTGTGATGCAGTCCAGGTGATTGCATATGCCTCGAGAGTGCTGTCAGTGGTAATCATGCTGTCAGATCCAGGCGGCGGAACTTGTCGTCGTCGTAATACGAAGCCTGAACCTTGCGGCCGCCGAAGAAGCGAGCATTTAAGCCCAGTCGCGCTGCACACATTTCATGCGGCGTTAGTTTGTCAGCCAACCTTCCACTTGCAGCAGCGATCATTGTTGAGCACGACACCAACCTTTCTCTGCATCGCTCTGGCGCTGGAACTGCACGAAGATGCGTACGGCTTCCTCTGGCGGCACGCGCGCCGTGACCTCGTAGATTAGGCACTTGACGACAGGACCGTACTTCTCAGCGCACTCCTCTTTCACTTCGTCCTGGAGCTCGTCATCCACTTCGCCAGCGCCGACCATGTTCTGTGCAGAGGCAAGCACCAGCGATGAGTGTCGGATAAAGTAATGAAATGTCCTGGCGCTTACTAGCCACAAGGCACACGAGGGTTTCGCACGCACCTTGAGGAGGATGACACAGCCTCGGGATGAGCTCAGTGCCGTTGTAGAAGCAGCGGCTCGCGCTCCGGTTTCCTCGAGTTCTCGCGGACGTTTGTCTGAACGTTGTGTTTGAGTAAGAAGCAAGCGGTAGGATGACAGCGTCACACACGCACGTATTGACTGGACAGGCTGGACACTTACATGAAGCACTCGACTCTGTTCCGTCGTGAGAAGCCCTTGGTCTGCCGCTGTCACTGAGTTGTTGCTGCTGCTGAGACCGAGATTGAGCGGTGACAGCTGGCTGGTCGTCACGACTGCGCTTGTGCTGGTGATGTTCATCGCGTGCCTCTGCGTGTCTAGCGCCACTCGGCATCATCTCTCTCCCAAACTCGTCACGCTGCACTGACGCTGGTATCGAGCTCTGTCGAAAGCCTTCACCTGTTGGTCGGCGGTACGACTCGGACACTTCTGAGCGAGCGAATCCCAGCCCAGCTCCTGCGCCACCAGCGAAGCCCAGTCCTGAGCACGGCGCTGCGTCTTCGAACTGATCAGCTTCAGGACTCGCATCAACTTGCTGAGCATGCGCTGCATCCACTTGCTTGGCTGCTGCAGTCTCCTCCCTGCAAGACACACACACACACACAGACAACGCAAGTTAGCCTCCCAGCCGTGCAGCGTGCCAGCAACCACACATACACATCGGATGTACATTTTCTTGCGCATCCACGCTGGCATCGTCATGCCCCGACCGCGTCCAGCTGCCGGCAGATCCACTGCAGGCGCATTCCCCGCCTCGATGTCGCGCACGAGCTTCTCGCGCTCCAGTTTGCCCTACAAACAACAAGAAGTCTGCTGTTAGAGCCACAGCGCAACGGCAGCCACCTGCCCACCACAGCAGCAACAGCGCCATGCACCAAGCGACGCACCTCACGCTCCTGCTCTTGCTGCCGCCTCTCCAGCTCGCGCTTCACCTGCTCGAGCTTCTTCCTGTTGAGGCGCTCTTCGCAGTACGCCTCGTAACTGTTCGGTCGCGCCGGATTGTACTCGTCTCGGTAGTTAGACTGGAAGAAGTGCGCGCCGCCAGCGCCATTGCCAGTCGCAGCATTAACGACTGACTGCTGGTTCTCCTCGCCACCGTCGTTTGCTTTCGCTATCCGCGCTTGGGTCGCTGTCGTCGGCGTCGTTGTCGTCGTGACGCTCGAGAAGCCAAAGCCAAGTCCTCGTGGACGAGCCTCGGCGTCGTCCAGCTTGGAGTCGAGACTACTGATCGCTGGCTGGCTGCTGGCGTTGATACTACCATTGGCTGGCGACGGCTGCATACGTTTCTGCTGAGCTGCAGTCTGCGGAGTGGCTGATCTGCGCGTGACGGACGCCGGCTTGAACGCGATCGAGATGCCCGACGCGCTCTTCACGCCTGCAGGAGACGCGCTGGTGCTGCCAGCTGTGCCGTGGGGGCTCTTGGATCGCAGCGCTGCCGGCACCATCGCCACTGGCTGCGAGATACCCAGATGAGCGATGTCATTAAGCACCTTCATGGAAGACAGGGACGGAGATAAGCAGGCATACGACAGCTTACACTCTTGGTGGCGATCGCAGGTGGCGGCACCGCTCTGCCTCGCCCGCCCTGCTGCTGGTTCGCGCTATTCCGCATCACCTGCGGTACAAACGCCGGTGCTGTCTTCGTTGCCCATACTGCATGCGTGCACAAGAGCAGTCGGTTGTTCAGTCCACACACAGAGCAGCAGACGCAGCGCTCGCACATAGAGAGAGAGAGAGAGAGAGAGAGAGAGAGAGAGAGAGAGGGTACGCACCGCTGCTGCCGCTTGTCTTGAGCTTCCCGTCGGCGTCCAGCGCAGACGACGACGCGCCTTTCGCGAGCGGCAGGTCCGCGTACAGATCCATTCGCCTCGCTTGTTTGTCAGTGATCGCTTTTGTATTTTGTTGTATTGGAGATATATGCGCTCTTTTTCCATACTGTAATCCGTACAAAGTGGCGAAAGAGAACGCGACCATGCAGAATGTATCGCTCTTCATTTGCCGAGTCCACGCTCTCGTGAGCGTCGCCTGGACTCACCATCCACACCTACTTACCTACTACTGTCCATATCCCCCTCCTGACGTCTCACTGCTACGCCTTCCTACTACCATCTCTCTCTCACGCGCGCCTTCTCCACCAACCATCTTTCTCTGCATCTACTCGTCGTCATCGTCAGGCAGCAGGTACTGGTGCAGCGCGTCCTCGGACTTGCAGTAGTGCCAGATCGCCGGCGTCGTCAAGAACAGCCCCACAGGTTTACTCAGCGTCACCAGCTGCTCGCCGACAAGCTCGATGAACGACCACGAGCTCTCCTGACCAATTGCGATATCATACAGACAGAGAGAGCGAGAGAGAGAAACCATTGTGAGTGATCCGATCCACCACTCTCGCACCATTGCGGCAAACGACACACACGAAAGACTCACAAACGTGGGGATCTCGAGCTCGATCGCGTCCTGGATGAAGTTCCCGGCCTCCTTGATGTTCATCTCGGCGCTCTCGGCCGCCGCGAACGCGATCGCGATCTCCTCGCGCTTCTGGTTCATAATCTCGAGGCGCGACTTGAGGTTCTCGATAAGCTTCGTCAGCCCCGTGAGCTGTTGGCTTTGACCTGATGGTATGTTGTTAACATGAACGACATGTCGGTGTGAGACACCTTGGGATGAAGCAGAGACGCCATACAACAGATACACAGCGGGGATCGTACGGTTGAGGAGAATTCCCGACGGCGTCAGCGCCGCGAGACCCGTGAAGAAAAGCCCTTTGCCGGCGATGGAGATCGGGATGCTCAGCCCGCCAGTCGCTGGCGCAGCGATGACACCCGCGACGCCAACCTACGCTCATCGCAATAAATGAGCACTCGTGATCAGAAACACAGCAACCATGAAGACAATCCAGAGAGCGCGCTTCAAAGCCGTACCAGAGCGCCAGCGACGACGCCGGCAGCCCCTGCCGCCACGCCGGTGCCGCTAAAGTCCGCCGACTGCGAGTGCAGGTGCAGCAGCGTGATCGCCTGCACCATGAGCTTCGTGCACTCGGTCGTGAGGTCGTCGATCTCGTCCAGACTCTCCTTGATATCCGTCACGGTCGAGCGGATGCTCTGCTGCATGCGCGCGATGGCCCACTCGGCGCGGCGCGAGTTGCGCTCCTCCTCCTTCTTGTCCTTCGCGCGCACCGCGGGGTTCACAGCCGTGCGCAGCTTGCCCAGGTAGTCGCTGAGCGTCGCGATCTCGTTCGAGCACTGCGAGAAGACGAGGTTGCACTGCTCCGTGTGCGCGACGCTGCGGTCCGCGAGCGCCTCGCAGCGCGTGAGCGTGCTCGTGGCGAGGTTCACGAGCGTCGTGGACTTGGACGAGAACTGGAACGCGTGCTCGAGCTTCTCGATCGTCTCCTTCATCTCCGCGAGCTGGTCCTCCTCGGTCTCGACGACGGCCCAGTCGGCGCGCAGCATGCGCTCCACCTCGTCCTGCGTAAACGTCTTCTTCACCTTCTCCGCGATCTCCGAGATCTCATCGCCGATCTTCGCGACGTTCTCACGGTTAATGCCGTGAATGCCTTTGATGAGCACCGACCGGCTCGTCTGCAGCATCTCGGACATGGCCTTGCGCGACTGTGTGAGGAACGGCTTCTTCGCGCGGTCCTGCTCCGCCAGCGGTACGTCCTCGGCCGTGAAGCTGCGCGTGCGCAGCGCGGCCGCGTGCGCCGGGTTGCTCTCGTCGAAGCTCTCGCGGCGGCCGCTCGGAGACAGCGCGCCGACGGGGCGCAGCGCGTGCAGGTCGTCGCGGGACTCGTCGCGCCGCCCAAGCAAGCGCTGCGACGACGACGCCATCTTCGTTCTCGCGTTTTTGAATTGTGTTCTCCGAAAAGCGAAATCAGGGGGTCTCTTAATAAAAGCAATCAGGCTCCTTAAACATAATGGTGTGGCATTGAACCGGTCTATATTAAATTTGAGGTGAATCGAGCGAACCGGTCTCGAATCATGCCGAGCACTGTTCCAGCTCGTCAAAGTGCGAACTTTGTGCTTGTTTCGCGAGCGCAAAGTGCTTTGTTCAGCACTTCGTTCACCACCATCGATATCGACCGAGCGCTTTTGACAAGGACAAGCAAACGTCGCGGACGCGAGACACCGCGAGCAGAACACGTAGAGCAAAGCAGAGCAGAGCATCCACGCAGCGATGGCGCCGAAGAGGAAGCTGCAGAAGCGCATCAAGGCGCTCGGTGCGCAGGTGGAGGAGAGCATCCGCGAGGACGGCGAGGACCACAAGTTCAAGGCCGCGGAGAGCGCGCAGCTCTTCCAGGTGGACAGCAAGGGTGGCGCCGACCATGTGCTCACCAAGAAGCAGAAGCTCATGCAGAAGGACCCGATGGTCAAGTCGCGCAAGTTCGACGGCGGCAAGGCCAGCAAGCTCGAGGTCGAGCGGCTCAAGAAGATGAAGCTGCTCCAGGAGCAGCAGCAGGAGCAGCAGAAGCCGATAGTCGAGGTGAAGAGCACGACCACTACCAGCGCCTCGCTCAAGGTCTGGGGCAACGACGGCAAGGTCGCGGAGCCAGCTGAGCTCGCGCTCTTGGACCCGTACATCGTGCCGGCGGTCGTGAAGAAGGTGCGACGCCGAAAGCTGATCGCGTCGACGGGGCACAAGATCGCGAAGGTGCAGGTCGCGGCGCCGGGTCAGTCGTACCACCCGGAGTTCGCTGCGCACCAGGACGTGATGGCCGAGGCCGTCGCGAAGGAGCTCGAGCGCCGCGACGTCCGCGCGGAGATGGCCAAGCCCGTCACTGCGGGCATGTCGGAAGAGACGCTGCAGTACATCGACATGCGCGGCTCGGATGAAGAATCCGACAGCGACGAGGACGAGAGCGGCGACGAGGCTTCTGGCGCGCGAAAGAAGACGCCGGGCGTGATCACGCGCAGCCAGCGCAACAAGCGCTCGCGCCACAAGCAGATGGAGCTCGAGCACTCGCAGCGGAGACAGGAGAAGGCGATCATCAAGCAGATCAACGCGTACGTAGTTGCCTTGCAGCCATATAGTCTAGGGGTTTCCATCCCGTGCTCCAGCTGACTCTTGCATGCTTTGTTCACATGCACAACAGGGCGAACCACATCTTGCAGGACATCATCCGCGACGAGAAGTCGTCAGAGCAGAAGGTGGAGCTCAAGAAGGTGCTGGAGGAGCAAAAGCTCGAGCAGGAGCCGGAGCTCGTGCGCGTCGGCGGCAAGCTTGTGTACGTTTTTTTCTTTACTTCGCACAGAAAGCTGCGCGCTCCACGTTCCTTTGTGCTGCGGATCGCGGTGTCTGACGTGCTGAACTGCTCTTGTGTTGCCACTCTGCAGCAAGGTCGTGCGCGAGACGGCGGTGGCGTTCTCGGAGGAGCTCACGGGCAACATGCGCACGCTTAAGCCCAAGGGCAGCCTGCTGCTCGAGCGCTTCGACAGCCTGCACAAGCGGAATATGATCCAGATCAACGGTCCGAAGCGCACGCACAAGGCCAAGGTCAAGATCATCGAGACGAAGAAGTAGAGCGCGCGCGAGTGAGTGTGTGCGTGGCGTGCGTGCACTGGACGAGCAAGCAAGACGACGTCCGTTTTGATAGATATAAAACATTGGATATTTCACGTTTTTATCGGATACTCTTCGCGTTTCTAAACCTGTCACAAGGACGGCGGCTATTTATTCACGGGCTTGCGGTTCTGATGCGGAAGAACCGCGCGGAGGCGATGGCGCTCGCGCGGTTCTGGCTGTCCTCGGATGCGCACTTGCGGCAGAAGCGTTCGACGAGTGCCAAGATACGATGGGCTCTCTCATGCGACCGAATGTGGGTCTCCTCCTGCTGCTGCACTGCGTGCTGCGCGAGCACCATTCGCGAGCAGTGCTGTGACGACGAAGTGGAGGTGACTAACCGACTTGCGCATGCATGACAGAACTTTCGCCACGACAAGCGCGGCTCGCGGGTCGTGGAGATTCGCATGGAGGAGTACGAGCGCAGCAAGCGCTCGATCCTCAAGAAGATCCGCTTCCGCCTACTCGTGCTCGGCGTGCTCATGTTCCTGCTGGCGATCGTCGCGATCACGCTCGGCATCGTACGTGCTTTGCGAGAGCTCGTTAGGCAGTGGCGGCTGTGCAGACATAAGTAGTTCTCACAGGGATACGTCTTGCTATCGTCACTGCAGGTGATCCGGTCGTACCACATGAAGATCGTCAAGTTCCATCGGTTGAGCATCGGCGTGCGCCTGCGGGATCTCTACTTCATCTACGCGGCCGTGGCGATCGTCTTCAGCTTCCATGGCTTCTACATGGATGGCAACTGGAGCCGCATGCAGCTCGACGGCAACCGGCTCGTCATGCACGTGCGGCTTTACTCCCTGCTGGGAGTCGGCGCCTGGGCTGTCGGTCAGTGCAAGTTGACAGCCGCACCTTGCACTAGACGCACATGCTGATATCTGTGCTTGCACCTGTTGTCCATGCAGCGCTGTGGCTCGGAGCGGCGACGCTCTCGGCGTTCGGTCTCGTGGAAGCTGCGTACATCACGCAGTCGAGCCCGAACCTGATCTACCTCTCGACGCTCGTGACTGTCTGCGTGAGTCCCTTCGATATTGAGCAATGTCCGTTCGCACTTGCTCACGTGTCTGCGACTGGCTTGCGAATGACAGACCCACATGCTCGTGGCGCCGTGGCTGCTGCGCACGATCCACCGGAAAGGATCCCAGGCGGACGAGTACTTTGGGTAAGCTTTGCATGCCGCCGCTCGAACGAGCTCGTCGCATTTCCAGAGCCTATTGTAATAACTCGCTTGCGCTTGTGCTGCCAGCGCCGAGTTCATGGCCGATATGAAGCGACCGCAGCGCGTCGCGCCGCGCAGAGCGAGCTCTGAGGACGAGGACGAGGAGAACAGAGGCGACGGCTCTGACGACGACGACGACGACAGCGCGCAAGTGGCGCCAGCCACGTCGCCCAGCCGTCGTGGTAGCGGCGGCAGCTCCAGAATCAAGTCGCGCAAGGGCGAGGGGCAGAAGAGCCGCAAGGCGTTCTACAACGCAGACGGCACCGCGACTGTCGCCATGCCAGCGGCAGTCGCTACGTCGCCGTCGTCCCCACGAGGCTCTGCCGTGGCGTCACCACCACAGCCGCCACTGCACGCGTCCGACGGCGGGTTCTACGGAACTGCGGTTGCGCAGGAAGAGCTGCTGACGTCCAGCCACGCGGAGCAGATCCCGTTCGCGTCGCCCGTGTTCGTGATGGACCGCGAGGCGCACCTTGAGCCGAGCGAGTTCTGGCGCCTCTGGAAGCAAGTCGAGACGACGTACGTACACTGCCTGGTGCTTGCTTGAGTGTACGGCGTGGACCTTCGTGGCGTTGGCGCTGGCGCCGACGCAACGACGCGTGGCGCGCTCAATGCACTCGCGCGCACGCATGCGACTGCGTTCTGGTCCACTCGGATCTGATTATGTCGCGATCCTTGAGAGTGCTACTCTGCTGACATGCGTGCCTTCCGCGTGTGTCTGGTTTTTGTTTGCTTGCATGGGTCTGTCTCTTGTATTGCAGAGGGTCCTTCTCGTGCATTTTCAAGAACCAGCCGACGAAGCGCGAGGTCGAGGCGCACCTGCGCGCCTTCGGCTTCCATGTCGTGTCGTGCGACGCCAAGGACAACGTGCTGCAGGCGTACTTCTTCGCGCACCAGCTCGGCGCCGCCGACGTCTTCTTCCTCTGCGAGTTCGTGCTCATCTATTCGCGGCGCTTCTTCCAAGCCACGTTCAAGTGCAAGGTGAGCCATCCAGTCGCGAAAGAGGACGGACGCTGCGCACTTGACGCGCGTCAGTGCGTGCTCCTCCATCCATCCATCCATCACGAGCGGTTATTGTCTCAAGCAGGTCTGTCTGTTGGACTGGCTGACTGACTAACTGGTCTGATTGTGGCCGTGCGAATCTCGTTGTTGTGTAGGAGCGGGAGGCTGCAGCCGACTTTGTCACGCGCTTCAACCTCCAAGAGCTCCTGGTTGTCGAGAGCGACTGAGGCAAACGAGCCAGCAGCCCAGCCGGAAGAGAGCGAGAAGCGGGAGAATCCCATCCGATGCAGCGCAGCACAGAGTGGCGTGCGTGCGTCATGCAGACGCGCGCGCGCGCGCGTACCAACGCTCCGAGCGGCGAAAGATCTCGCGGGCTCCTACTCTTTTCCTCTTGCACATCCACAGGAGACAGTCGAGAGATCTTTTTTCCGCCATGAGCTCTTCGCGGAGTATCCGAACGCAGGACGCTAGTGAAAGCTCGTGTTTGCAGTCGCAGTGGAGAGTGCCTCCAATGAACATTTTGCACCAGAAGCCTCCCACACTACTTGCTTGCTCCTTTCTGCTGCTGCATCCTGGAGCCCATTCACTTTACACAACGCGCTTGCATGCGGCTGTCGAGCTCGAGCGTCGAGCAAGACACGCGACACGAGACGACACGCGGCGAGCGCGAAGCGCCTGTCTCTTGGTGGCGAAATATCCTCACAACTCGAAACTGAACCACGAGACGGAAATCGACCCAGAGGTCACGCGCAGCTCAGTTTTGTGCCCTGGCTGTGTTTGCACTGTCGACGACTCTTTTACTCGCCTCCCTCCCTTCGTCTCCCGACTGCGGACCCCGAGCTTGAAGCTCCAGCACAGGAACAAGATCATGCTCATGATCAGCTCCCTCCCTCCCTCCCCCTCTCTCTCTCTCTCTCTCTCTCTCTCTCCCTCTATGCATCTGAGCCCGACGAGCGGAGGCGCGTATGGTCTTTGTCGACCTCCTGTCTGCAAACGAAAGAGCTCGCACACATGCTGGTGTCGAGAGGAGCTGCTGGCGGCGAAACGGCCAGAACGACTGGCTCTGCGCGCGACTTGAAACGGCCAATCAGGATCCGGAAACGACCGATTCGGCGACATGGCGCGTCACGCACGACCTCAGGCTGTTCATCCTCGGGCGAAGCACAAACGCGAGCACAATGGACAATGCAGTGCTCGTAAAGCCCGAGCCGCCGAGTCGACTCGCAGGCGCGAGGAGGAGGTATCAGTATCAGATCAGTGTCGCCGTCGCCGGGGAAGAAAAAAAGAGGCAAATGCTGCGTGCGCTTTCTATTTCTCGGCAGCAGCTCTTGCCTGTCGACGGACGATTGTGAGCGATGTCTTTGCACGCAGAAAGGAACGATTTTTGCTTCGCTCGTGGATTTCACGGAAGCGCTTCGAAGTTTTCGCATATTCAGGCGATCGATCGCGAGCTGCCCGGTTCGCAAGATCGCCTGCTTCACAAGCACTCGCCACATATCGACTGCTTCTACGGTAGAGCGGCACTTCCCGTTTGATTTATTCGCGGGCGGCGCGCGCACGCTCGCTTCAAAATTCTAATTTTCTGGCACAGCACAACGCGCTGTTCGCGATGCAGTCAAAGCAAGGAGCAGACGCCTCGAGCATGGTGCGCTCGTGCCGTTTGCATCTCTCTCGTTCTTTGCATTGTAAGCGTGACTCGCGCGGGTTCTCAGAATCCTCAACAAACCGATTGTTTGCTTGTGTTCCCTGCATTTCGAGCCAAAAAGCGAGTCTCGAAAAAGTAGAACCTGTGGGATTAGTAGGCACCTCTGTGTGATATATTCGCAAAAGAGGCAGAGAGGCGTTCGTCTACAGCTGTGGTCAAAGAAAGCCACCCCCAGTCGCAAACGCAGCGACAAACGTTTCCTCTTTCTAAAATCAATGTGGAAATCGTCCTCTTTACTTTCGTGATGGATGGACAAAGGCAGAGCATAAAAGGTATCAGCACGTGTGATCGCTCTTTTTCTGCAGATTTGGCAACTTGCCAATCCATCAATCGATCGAGCACGAGCGCGAGGACGACCGCAATGCCGGACGGCGATCCGCGCAGCACAGTCAGCAGCAGCGGTCGCCGGCCGAGCCGAGGCGCGCACTCCGATCGCGTGCGTGTGTGCGTGCTTGCTCCAGTTTGGGTCGGCGGATCTGGAGGTCTGCAAAGCAACACGCACACGCGCGCACCAGTCGGGTTTGTGATCCGTCCGACTCAGACCCTGATCAGGAGATCTCCTGATCGCCCACTTTCCCTTCTCCTGCGTCCGGAGATTCGTCGGAGCGCGCTCGCATACAAAGCGCAAGACAGTGCGCAGCCCGGCAGAGTGAGACACAGCGCCGGACCGGCGGCGGCGGTCGTCCGTGTTTCCTTCAGCTTTCTGGGAAAAAAGAGGCGAGAATGTGTCAAAGCGTTGACCTCTTTGAAGAAGGCTGAAGGAAAAAAAGCAAAAAATCGAAAGCCGCGGGGAGCATCTCACGACTCGCTATTGCGCGTGCGCCTCTTTATGTATGATACTGCTCTAAACACACGCACAGAGCACCCTGCTATATTTAACTAAAGCGTCTACAGACAGTGCTAGCTGCTTTGCAGGGGCGCTGCCGTCACAATCGAGCGGCAGCAAGCGGACGTTCGCCAGGCGCACAGCGCGGGCGTCGCGTCGCCGAATGCGCTCGGCGCAAAGCATCGACGCGGCGGCGCTGGTCTTTCTCTCGCGCCGCCGCCGCCGCCGCTTCTTCTTTCCAGCGCTCGCTCGCTCGCTCGCTTGATTCGCGCGCGCGCGACACACACAGACAGACCCTCCTCCACACCCACCCACCCAGCCTCTCTTGGTGATCTCCTCCGGGCCAGTCAAATCAAACGCACGCTCTTTTTCGGCGCCGCGCCGCCCGCTCCTCTCTCTTCGTCTGCTCCTCCTCCTCTCTTTCGCTCCTTCGTTCCCTCCTCCTGCAGCTGTCTGCCTGCCGTCGACAGCCGCGGCGCTCGCTTTCCGTCCGACATACTTCTCTCACTCTCGCATTTTCTGCCGCTCGAACACATCGAGACACCGCCAACAGCACCAGCTCCCAGCACCGCCACCACCACCGCTAACAACACGATGACCGCCCCCGTGCACCCGATGGAGCAGCGCATGGCCGCAGACTTCGACCTGGCCGAGCTGCAGCAGTACTACCACCTGCCGCTGCGCGAGGCTGCGCGCCGCCTCGGTAGCTGCGAGGCCGTGATCAAGCGCGTGTGCCGCCGCAAGCAGATCCAGCGCTGGCCGTACCGCCAGGTTTCGAGCAAGCTCATCAAGATCCAGCACCTGTGCAAGTACATGGCGCACGTCAAGGATGAGGAGCAGGTCGCGCGCATCCAGCAGAAGGTCAAGCAGCTCACGCACGAATACCTCGAGATCGTGGGCGGGCAGGTGCCGTCCGAGCTCCAGCTCTCGCCCGCCGAGGCCGCCATGGTGCCTGCGCTGCCAAGCACCGCGGCCGCGTTCGTGGACCCGGCCGTCATCGCCTCGGCCGTCGACGCCCCGGACGAGTACGAGATCGACGACGAGATCGTCGTGGACGACAGTGCGGACAACGACGAGGAGGACGACGCCGCAGACAAGGCGGGCGGCGCCAGCGGAGGCGACGAGGCGCTGTCCGCGTACTCGCTGCGCTTCATCCTGGCCGACTGCACGATCCTCGACACGCAGACGGGCGTGCAGCTCTCGAGCCGATTTTAGATGCGAATAGTGGCGAGTGAGGTTAGTATTTTTTATTGTGCGAGCGTGTTGTGTATGTGCTGTCGGATCCCATAGAATATAAAAGTGCGATTGACGAATGAAAAGGATCGATTGGAAATTAAATCAAGTGGGCTTGCGCATTGCGCATTGCGCATGCGTGCACACACCACGTGCTTGCGAGCACGAACGCCTGTCGACGCCAGCAGCAGCGCCAGTATGTGTAGCACCGCACGTGCTCTCCCTCGAGCATTTGGTTTGCAAGTCATGAGAAAAACAAAATCAAAAACTTGAGCGATGCAAAGAAGCAGACTTTCTGTGAAGTAGATCTTTCATCACCACCTCGTGTGCTCAGCTCCGTCCTATCGTGTGGCGACTCGCCACCCTCTCCGCGCTCGCTTCGGCTCTGCTTAGATCTGGTCGAGTGGCTCGATGCCGAGCAGCGAGAAGCACTTGTGCATGACCTTGAGCGTGGCTTCGCACAGCAGCAGGCGGCTGCTCTGCTCGTCGCTGCCGAGCACGCGGCACGACGTCACGAACGTCTGCACCTTCTCGGCGACCGTGTACAGGTAGCCGCAGAGGCGGTTGGAGCTCAGGTCCTTGTTGATGAAGCTAATGACGTCCGGCAGCTGCAGCAGCTCCTGCGCGAGCGCCACCTCGGTCGCGTGCTCGGGCTTGAGCAGCGCGTCGGCGTTCTGCACCAGCTCGTCCACGTTCACACCCGACTTGCGGATGATCGAGCAGAGTCGCGCGTACGCGAACATGAGGTACACGGCCGTGTCGCCGTTCGTCGAGAGCATGCGGTCGAAGCTGAAGATGTAGTTCGACGTCGGCGACTGGCGCAAGTCAAAGTATTTGACGGCGCCGTACCCGATCTTCTCGGCCGCGGCGTCCACCTGGTCGAGCGGCAGCGACGTCTGGCCGGATTCGATGCGCGCGAGCAGCTGCGCCTTCATGCGGTTCTTCGCCTCGTCCAGGAGCTCCACGAGACGCACGACCTCGCCGGAACGCGTCTTGAAGCGCTTGCCGGACTCGTCGTTCACGGTGCCGAAGCCCACGTGGTTCACGCGGTTCTTCGCTGGGTCCAGAATGCCCGACATGCGGCCAACCTCGAAGAGCAGATCGAAGTGGTCCTTCTGTGTGTAGTCCGTGTAGATGACGATCCAGTCGGCCTTGAGAACGTGCAGACGGTACCAGAGCGCCGCAATGTCCGTCGTCGGGTACAGGTACGAGCCGTCGCTCTTCACGAGCAGGAACGGCTGCTTGTGCACCGTCGTGAACACGCACTGCGCACCGGCGCTATCCTGCATGAGCCCCTTCGCGCGCACCATGTCAAGCACGCTCGGGATGATCGAGTTGTAGAACGACTCGCCCATCTCGCGCAGCGTGACGCCGAGGCGGTCGTACACTTTCTGGAACTCGCGGCGACTGATGTCGCACAGGATCTGCCACACCTTGAGCGACACGGCGTCGCCCGACTGCAACAGCACGACCTGATCCTTCGAGCGCTTGTGGAAGTCCTCGTCGGCGTCGAAGCGCTCCTTCGCGGCCTTGTAGAGCTTCGTCAGATCCTGCACGTCCGGCATCTCCACCTCCCAGTTCGGGTACGTCTCAGTCAGGTGGCAAATGAGCATGCCGAACTGGGTGCCCCAGTCGCCCACGTGGTTGATGCGCTCGACGTGGTGGCCCTGGAACTCGAGGATGCGGCACATCGTGTCGCCGATGATCGTCGAACGCAGGTGCCCCACGTGCATGTCCTTCGCAATGTTGGGCGACGAGAAGTCGATCACGATGTTCATTTTCTTCTGCGGACTCGGCTGCACGCCGTGGCGGAGCACCGTGGCGAGGCGGTTCGCCACGAACGTCGGCGTCAGGAACGCGTTGATGAAGCCCGGGCCGGCCACGCTGAAGTTGCAGATCGCCGGGTTCTCCGGGATCGCGCCGATGATCGTCTGCGCCACGTCGCGCGGCGCCTTCGCGGCGTTCGGCGTGCCCTTGAGCGCCGTGAAGATCGCCATCGCGGAGTTGCACTGGTAGTCGCCGAACTTGGCATTCTTCGTGCGCGTGACCTCGACCGCAGGGATGTCGAGTCCCGGGAACGCCGCCTTGATCGCCAGGTCGAAGATCGTCTCCACGAGCGTAAGCACGTTGTGCTGCGTCGTGCCGCTCAGCAGCGCCGCGTCCAGGTGGCTCAGGTCCGCCGTGCCGGGGGTTGCAGGCGCCGCCGTCGCTTTGGCGAACTCGGCGCGCGCGAACAGCTGCGCGACGTACGCGCGGAACTTCTTCACGATCGCAGCCTCGCCCTCCACTGGCACGAGCTCCAGCGCCTCACGAAGCGTGACACCCGCGACGACGTCCGCGAGCGTCAGCTCGCTGCCGAAGAGGAACTCAATCGCGTCCGTCGTGGCGCGCGCCTCGTCCTTGGTATCCAAGAGCGCCGCGAGCTCGCCGCCGAGCGCCGCTGCCGCGGTCGTGTCTTTCGCCGACTGCTTCTTCGCCTTGCTCACCCACGGCGCGAGCACCGCGCTCTCCCACGCGAGCCACTCGTCCACCGCGAGGTCCTCCGCGTGGAGCGCGCTGCGCTGCATGGCTACGTAGCGGCAGACGGCGTTCGCCGAGAAGATCACGTGCTCCTGCTTGCTCTGCGCGTCCACGACGACAATCTGCGGCCCGCAGGCGGCGTACTTCGGGTCGGACGCGCCGATGGTGTACTTGGCGCCGGTAAGCGCGAGCGCGAGGAAGCACTTGAGCTCCTCGGCGCCGGGCTGTTCGCTGATCAGGAGCTTCATGGTCGCGACGGAGCGGTGCGAGCGATCTCGAGCGCTTCTTTGGATGTGAGCGAGCGCTGTTGGCTCGTGCCAGCCATTTGGCTCCTCATTTTTGTGTGGAGAAAAACAAAGCAGAATCCCCAAGATAAAACTCTTATGGGACCCAAATGGGATAAAACCTCGAATGCGAGGTCAGACGCACTTTTTTGGAGCCCAAAATATGAGCCACAAGAATTTCGCACTTGAGCGAGGAGGATTCGCACTTTAGCGCATCTCTCCTGCTTTGAAAAGTGGAAAGCGCTCCTTTTGGGTTTGATGTCCTATCTCCGAAGCGCCCTACTTTACCGCATACGATAAAGCCGCGGCGAGCCGTGGCGGCGACACACACAGCACGAGCCATTTGGGGGCGATCGCAAACGCCACCAGCCCAAGACGCCGCCGCCAAGCGCAGGTACGACACGCGCTCGATAGACAGACAGACAGACATGGCGCGGCGCAGCGAGAAGACCCAGCGGCTGATCGACGACGCGGACCAGTCGCTCTCGCTGCTGGCGTCGCTCGACGGGCTCGCAGACGGCAGCGGCGCGAGCGCGCCGACGTCCCGCCAGTCCACGGCTTTCACGCGCCACCCGCCGATGAGCACGGGGCTGGGCGACTCAAGCGCGTCGCTGGGCATGAGCGGCGACTCCTTCGACTTCAACTCGTCGGCGGCGTCCTCCGCGGTCTCGCAGCCGTTCTTTGTGTACAGCACGAGCAGCTACGCCAATGGCGCCGGTGGCATGAACAATGAGGACGACGACGAAGACGGCGACGACGGGATGCTGGCGATGCTGGACCAGGGACTCGCGGTCGACAGGTCGGTGCGCGCCGGGCTGCTACACGTCAAGGGCGTGTTTCCGGACCACTCAGTGGAGTTCGTGGACATCGATCCGCGCTTCGCGTCCATCGGCGAGCTCAAGCGCGCGTTCTGCGCAAAGCGCGAGACGCGCCGCGACCTCGGCTTTGACGCGCGCGACGCGCGCATCATGTTCGACGGCCAGCTCGTCGAGGACGACGCGTCCGTGCTGGACTGCGGTATGCACTTCGACGGCGTGATCCACATCGTGAAGGCGTTCTCTGGCGGCTTCCTCGCCGGCGGCGCGCGCGGCGGCGAGCTGGGCAGCCGCCTCAGCAGCCACGCGATGCGGTCCGTGGACCCAAAGCTCCCGATTTCGTCGATCGCGTCTGCATACGGGAACCACCAGCAGCAGCAGATGATGACGCAGTTCGGGGACTCCAGCTTCAGCCAGTCGAGCGGCTTCAGCCTCACGCAGATGCCGACGGCGAAGGCCGAGACGCTCGCACGCCACACTCGCCCCGAAGAGGCGAACTTTGCAGAGATCGCGTCAGACTTTTACGAAAACCTCGCGAGTGTGCAGAACACGAATCTGTACTGCGAGAAGCTGCTCGGTGGGTACATCGACGTGCTGCAGAGCCGTTTGGAGAGCCTCGAGGCGACCGCGCTCGGTAACGCAGCAGCGCGCGCGCGCTTCCAGGACGACATCAAGGAGCTGCGCGATGAGCGCAACACGTGGCGCCTGTTGTACGAGCTGCGCCAGATCTGCCACACTGGCGACGACGACGACGACGACGACGACATCAGCGAGGACAGTCCCATGGCCGGTGCAGAGAGCGAGGAGCTCCACTTCGAGATGCTCGAAGACGACGCCGTGCGGCTGCTGGAGACCAGGAACGAGAGCTTCAAGATCCAGCGCGCCGTGAAAGCCTGGCTCGAGAACATCGCGCTGGAGCAGACGGTCGCGATCAGCGAGAAGCGCGGCACAGCGGACTCGCGCACGCTCAAGCTGATGAAGAAAGGCGTGCTCCACGCCGACCAGCTCGTGCACCTGGACCCGGACGCTGTGCTGCGAGAGGGCGACGAGTTCATCATCGAGGACGACACGGAAGACGAGGCGGAGCTGATGAAGAGCATCTGGCTGTTCGTGCGTGCAGGCAAGATCAGCGACGCGGTGGATCTGTGCATCCGTCTCGGGCAGTCGTGGCGTGCAGCGAGCCTCTCGGGCGGCGCACCACTCGGGGCAAGCGAGAGCAACGAGCGCAAGGACGCGGCGCTCGAGCGCTGGGGGAACCCGTACCGCGCGCTCTGGAAGTCCACGTGCTGGCAGTTCTCGGAGCACAGCCAACTGAGCTTGACGAAAGGCAGCAGCATGCTCGCGCGCCAGTACGAGGAGATCATCTACGCGGCGCTGAGTGGGAACGTGGGCGTGATCGCTCGCTCGCCGCTGTGCGAGACGTGGGAGGATCACATCTGGGCGTACCTGCACGCCATGACCGAGCAGCAGCAGGACGAGATTCTGCACAAGCTGCTCAAGGTGAAGCTCCAGTCGTCGCAGCTCATCGTGGGCAACAACGCGCACTACCTGCGCCACTACGCGACGCTGCTGGAGCGGACGGCGTACCTGAAGCGATACCAGGCGAACCTGGACACGCTCTTCGAAGAGCTCAAGGGCAGCCGCGTCGAGAGCGTGCGCGCGCAGGCGAACCAGCCGCACCGACACATCCAGGCGAAGCTCGTGACGGCCAAGGTGGAGTACATCGTGTCCAACATCCTCGACGTGCTGCTCTTCAACGCAGACGACGATTCGTACAACTGGGATCTGCGTCTGGATGCGAGCAACCTGCAGGCGGACGAGCTCTCGCCGCTGTTCCTGCGCTTCGCAGCGCACTTCACGCTCTTCTCGGCATTCACGGGCGAGAAGTTTGACGAGCAGGCGGGCCACATGATCCTGAAGATGTACATTCGGCACTTGGTGAAGCACCGGCAGCTGCAGCTCGTGCCGGTGTACGCGTCGCGGCTCCCGTACGCCGGCGCCGTGGAGGTGTACGTGCAGGTGCTGGCGACGGTGGACGATAGTCTCGAGCGCGAGCTAATCGTGAAGCGCATTCTGCAGTACTCGAGCATGGAGGTGTTGTCGACGGTGCTCCAGATCGCGGTGGATCGCATGTGCGAAGAGTACCGCGAGGTGGCCAACAGTGAGGGTGGTGCTGGCAGCGGTGTGACGGGAACCTCGCTGATCGACGTGAAGCGCATGCGCACGATCGAGTTCCTCTGCTTCTACAACGAGCACCGCGCCGAGGCGTTGTACCGCGCGAACGTGCTCGCGCGCCAGTTCGTGCACGAGGGCAAGTTCAACAGGCTCGCGGAGCTCTTCGCAGCGCACGTGCCGGACGACTCGGTCGGCGTGCTGGAGCTGCACCGCGGCGTCCAGACGCGAGACGCGCGCGAGATCGACGTAGCGGTGCGCGAGATGCTGTGCTGGCAGGCGTACATCGCGGCGTGCAGCCAGTACGACGCGTGGCGCCAGTGTCTGAGCGAGAGCAGCGCCACTGGCTGGTCGCTCTACAGCGAGGAGAAGGAGTTCGTGACCGAGCTCATGTACCACGTGTCGCGCGCCACGTCGGGGCTGCTGGCGGCGCTACACTTCGAGAGCGGCTGGATGGTGCAGTGCATGGAGAGCGAGGAGGACGCGACCGCCGTGCGCCGCCTCTGCCTGCCGCTGCTAGTATTCAACCTGCACTACGTACAGCTCGAGTCGGCGCGCACGCTGCTGCGGCTGCGGTTCTACCCTTCGGTCGCCAAGGCGCAGCTGGCGCGGCCGCTGCTGGAGCAGTCGCTGCAGGTGGCGGACGTGGTGGCGGACGAGCACTATGGCGTCTACCGCGCGCTGTCGCAGACCGAGTGCCGCGACCTACTGCACGGACTGCGCGAGAGCGCCGTGGCGCTGCTCTTCATGGGGGGTGACGGCAAAGATGCGTCGTCATCAGCGCTCAGAAAGGAGAAGGAGAACGAGAGCGAGAGCGACCGCGAAGAGAATTAACGCACGAGCCAGCGCAGACGAGGGTTCTGCCTATTCGTCGCGATGCAATCTTTACACAAACACTTGACTTTGGTTTGGCTTGCTGTCCCACAGCACATGTGAAACCCTGTTACTGCGGAGGACCGGCGGCTTTGCTGAAGCCCCCGCCACAGTCCAGCGCGCCAACGACGTACTCCTTGAAGAGCAGCTCGCCTGGGCTCTCGTGGCCGTCGCTGCTGGTCTTGATCTTGTCGGTCAGCATCTTCTGCGGGATGAACCAGCGCTGCGGATACTCGAGCTTGGTGGCGTGGACACCTCCCGAGCTGATGAGACGGAGCTGGCGTGGTGACACCCAGTCCCACGCGTGGATGTTCAGGTGGTCGCCGCCGTTCTTCTTGAGCAGGTGCACGCTCTCGATGCCGAACGACGAGTTGGTCGCGGCACGCACGTCAAAGCCGCCGCTGTCGAGTCTCGCGCGGCCGTCGGGGTGGAAATAAGCTGGCGGCTGCTGCTGATACTGAGCTCTGCTGCTCGCTGACGCGGAGACGTGATGGCCGGCAATGTCAGTGAGCGTCGAATTCGTGAACACGCTCGTGACGTCGTGGATCGCGCGGCCCACCGGCGCCATGAAGAAGCGCAGGTTGTCGCCCTCGAACGCACCGATCCACGAGCTGCAGCGCGTCGTCGTGTGGAAGCAGACACCGTTCACGATCGCAGCCGATGACGGCGACGACGCATGGCCAATCGCGTGGTAGCTCACGTCCACCTGCAGCAGCTTCTCCTCGAGCGTGAGTGGGAAACACGCCACCTCCATGCCATTGAACTGGCTCATGCCGTACAAGCGGTTGAGGATCTTGTCGTAGCCCTGGAAGCTGTCGAACGACTGAACGAACGTCACCTGATGGCCCTGCGTCACGACGAGGATGCCGACTGGCTGACCGGCATGCGCACTCGCCACTGGCGCTGCACTCGGCAGCAGCGTGTTCATGAGCGAGAAGCTCGCAGGCACCGAGTCTTCCGCTCCTGCGATGTCACGGTTCTGGTGCTGGTACACCTGAACACTCGACGCTTGCTGCACTTCTGGGCAGAACAGTGCGCCGATCGAGCCCACGTAGTTGGCGCCTCGCGTTCCGAAGAAGCCGCAGATCTGGTACCCGCTTGGCGCGTCGATCGCAATGAAATCCGACCCGCCAGCGCCGCCAAACCACGGACTCGTGCGCAGACTCGTCACGAAGCGGACGGCGTCGACCCAGTGGCCGCTCCGCGCCTCCACTCGCACGACCTTCTCGCCTGCGACGAGCTCGAAGACGTGCTCGTGCTTGCGGAACGTCTTCTTGTCCTGCTCGGCGACGCACTTCGCATGCTCTTCGCTCGACAGCACGCGCACGGAGCTCACAAAGTCACCGCACTTGACTGCGATCGATCGCAGCGAAGAAGTCGAAGCGCACTGAGCATTGAACTGGAGCTGCTCGCCGTCGCTCAGCGCCAGTCCTGCGACAGTCTGCGACGGGAGCACTCCAGTAGCGGCAGTTGGAGCTGCTAGCGGATACACAGGCTGACCATGGTGGTGAGGGTGATGGTGATGGACACTTGGCAACACCTGACTGCACAGCGCGCCGAGCGTGCCGACGTAGTTGTCGCCGACCGTGCCGAAGAAGCCGTGGATCTGGCAGCCGTCCGCGGGCTTGAGAATCTCGAGCACACCGCCAAAGCCGCCGAACCAGCGCGACGACCGACGGTTCGTGTGAATCTGGATGCCGTCGATGTACGCCATGGCGCGCACGTCCACCTGCGTGACGAACTCGCCCTCGAGCAGCATAACCAGGTGCTTGCCGGCGCTCGAGCGGCGCTGGCTGTCGTCCCAATGCGCGACTTCGGCGCGCGAGAACGTCTGCAGCCTGTTCAGAAAGCTCCCGACGTCCACCAGCACCGCGCCGAGGTCGTACACCGCGCTCGGCTGATACTGCTGGCTGACGAGCATCGTGTTGAACGCGATCTGCTGACCGTCGTACTGGCCCTGCCCCACGGGTCCACAGACGTCGTGCACCCAGCTGACGCTCGGCACGCGCTGCGACTTGCGCCGACCGCCGGAGATCCACGGACAGTGCTGCAGGATACGCGCCGAGCCGGCGTTCCAATGCGCGCCGTTGCGGCTCGCGATCTCGCGTACGGCCGCCAAATTCAGCTGCAGCCTGCCGTCGACAGCCTGGTGGTAGAAGCCCGGCGCGCCGCAGTGTGGGTCGATCTCGTAGGCGCAGAGCAGGCGGTTCATGTCGTCGAATCCACGACCCATGACCCCCGCGTCCGAGTGGCCCAGCCCAAACGTGTGGCCGAGCTCGTGCAGGAACGCGCCGATGCCCGTGGCGTAGTTGGACCAGAACGTGCCGCGGTAGCAGCTGTCGTCCATGAGCAGCGCCGTGTCCACCTTGGCGTTGTTCAGGCAGCTCGCTGTGAGCTCGCCCAAGTGGCGCGGCCACGTGTGCAGCCCGCACGAGCCGAAGACACCGACCCGCTCGCCGCCGAGCGCCGTGTGGCCCTCAGCCTTCTGCGTCGCGCGGTTGTACCTGGAGCAGCCGAGGATCACCGCGTGCTTGAACTCGAGCTCGTCGTGCGCGTCGAGCCCGAAGGCGTCGATGTCCGCGTGCACGAGGCGGATAAGCTCCTGGTCGTGGATCGAGCGCGCTGTCGCGTTCGTGAACGTCGAGCGCAGCATGCGCACGAGTGGCAGCCCATCCGCCGCAAACTCCATCGCGAACGTCCTGCGCGGCAGCCCCTGGTCGTGGAACATCTCGGCGGTCATGAGCTGCATGAGCAGCGCGTTGAAGCGGATCTTGTCGATCGCCGCCTGGTCCGAGTTGTCCGTGCCGGGCGGCGCGTCGAAGCCCTCGGCGGCGCCGGCATCTGCGCTCTTCTGGTAGTAGAAGCGCACGACGTAGCGCGTCACCGCGGGACGGTACTCGACCACGAACAAGCGCTCCGGCAGCACGAACGCAGCGGCCCCGCTACCGCTATGTCCTTGCTGCTGCTGCTGTCCGCTCAGGCGCAGCGTGATGGCGTACTTGCCTGGTGCCGGCAGCAGCACGAGCGCCTTGAACCTGCCCGCGTGCGCCGTCACGGGCCAGAAGCAGCCGCGCGCCGCGTCCAGCCGCACGTCCACGTACAGCTCCTCGCGCACCAGCGGCAGCGCCGCCAGGCCGCGCACGAAGCCCTCGAGCAGCACGAGCGGGTGCGCGAGCGCCTCGCCCTCGCGCAGGTTCGTCACTTCGATGCTCGTCGCCATCGTTCCTGCTTCGAGTGTCCGAATGATTTTCTTGACATCAAGGCTTTTGAGGTCGATATCAGAAGTTTGTGTCTTTGTATTTGTATGGCAATTTTAGCGTGGTATCAAAACGGAAGCTGGCTAAAGAGGAGCGTATTGATCCACACATGCTGCCATGGCTCTTTCACACGCTAGAATGGAGACTGAGCTAGCGAGTTGCGGAGCTCGGTGTCGTCTGCCGCGATACACGCGCGATGTCGCCACAGCCAAAGTCTGCCGAGGAGACGCCGGTCGATGCGAGCGATCTGGAGAGACGATGTGTCCTGCTGCCCAAACGCGAGCAGCATTCCTGAGTTACTTCTGGAGCAAAGAGCGAATTCACTTCGCCCGCAAGGGAGAACGAGATTGACTCGATCTGAGCTGTTGGCTCTCTGTGTGGCTGTCGCTCGACGCCAGCCAAGCCACCAGGTGTATTCTCTCATTTTCGAACTCGCCCCCACGTACGCACTCGCCTCCCCCTGTCCAGCGCTCGCTCTCTCAGCACCTCGCGGTGTTACGACGATGGATCCCTCGATCGTTGCTGCGGCCGTGACGGGCTTCCTACTGACCAACCTGCTGCCGCGACCTCCGCTCCTCATCCCACCTCCGCTCCTCGCTCCGTCTCCAGCAGAGACAGCGGCTCCAGAGCCAGCCCCTCGAGCCAAGACCCGCACTCCTCTCAACCCGACTCTGAACGACAGATGCGTTCTGCTCGTGCTCGGCTACCCGGACGACCGAGGTTCTGTTCTTCCCCGAAGAGAAACCGCGAAGGACCAAGGGGTCTCTCAGACCACCAAACTTCGAGAGTCGGCATGTCAAGCGAATCCTCCATGCGATCGAGAGCGCGAAGGAGTCCGTGGACGTGTGCATGTACATGCTTTCGAACGAGAAGCTGGTGAACGCGCTCCTCGCCGCTCACAAGAGAGCGAACGTGACAGTCCGTATCAT
>JAADWH010000190.1:0-35968 GCA_023335995.1 Globisporangium nagaii
ACATCTCGATCCACAGAGGAGGGAAAATGGTGGCGGATTTCCAGGAGCTCTTCGATGAGCTGAAGTCTCCTGCAGAAAACTTGTTGAGCATCTTTTTCTAGGTGATGAACGCTTCCAGCCGATACACGCTCCCATGGAGGCGTGGCGCGATGCACGAGAGCTCCCGCTCTCCAAGCAACTCTCCCAATTCCCACGTCGCCACCAAGCCTCCACCAAGCCGGCATGGTCCTGCATTCACACCACCGCCACCTGCCCAGTCATACTAATCTACACATGCATACCCAAAGAGACTGAGCTAGCGAGTTGCGGAGCTCGGTGTCGTCTGCAGCGATGAGGCGATGGAGAGCGTGGCGGAGGTGGAGGCGGTTGTCGATCAGGTGCCACTGGGCTTGAGGTTGTCTCGCGGTTCTTCCTGCTGGCGCTCGCGGGGCTCCGGTTTTGCCAGAGGAGTGAGAAGACGATGCTGCGGATGTTGTGGTGAAACACATCGGAAAATCCTCGGACCCAGAGGAATCATGAGCCGTCTCGCAGCTCCTCGCAGCTCAGGTTTTCATTGCCAGATGTCTCTTTGCAGCATCGTTCTCGAGTGGCTCCTTGCACTTCGTTGTCGCTGAGTTGATCTGCTGCAATGTGTGACGGCTGTTGGTGCGATACAGGCATGGCACCAGAACGCTCCAGCGAGTTCTGGTGCGATTGCAGCTGATATTTCTGTTTCAACACTTTTCGCACTCTCCTGATAATCTCTCCGACGTCTGTGTCCCATGCACGCGATCCCTTGTCGCTGAGATCCGCCTCGTGCTCCAGCTCGAACCAGTCCGCCCGAGCGCGCCATTGCTCGATCAAGCGAATGTCATCCAGTTCGAGGACCACACGCGTCATGTTGACAAGCGATTTGTTGAACTTGCATCGACGCGCCGGACGTGGCTGGTGACGCGCTGCTGCTGGCCGCTTCGACAACCGATATCGTAAATGAGTACTTGTGCATCTATCTCAGTGCAACCACCTGCGTCCACGCGCAGGACTGCGCGCTTGAGCGGAGCAAGCCCTGAACGCACGCTGGAGCTGCTCGCATTGAATGCATGACAGGAGCGCTGACGCGACGTGCGCGCATTCAGCAGCAACTGTCTGAACAAGCAGTCGTTTCAGTGGACGACGTGCACCTTTCACTTCACCGCACCCCGCTCGTCCACACTGCCACTGGCATTCAACGCTGGCATTCAGCGAGTATCTCACCGCTGCGAACGCTGCAAGCTCAAGTTGCAGGCGCAGCGCGTCTGACTGCTGGCAGATGACTGGCGGTGCCTCCTCGCCTGCTTGCCTGCGATCGGATCTTCTTGGCCTGGCGTTGTGTCTGTTTTTGGCTGCGCGACTGCTGGTTCAAAGTGCAGCATTCGGACAAACCATGCGAACGGTAGTCGGCCATGACATCAGCAGACTTTCGCTCGAAAGCAGCAGTGTTCGAGGCAGGAGTGCGTTGGGCACATCTGAGGGAGCGATCTCCGATACAAGCATCTAGCAGCCAGCCTTCAAAGGGGAGAACCCACAGAGAGAAGCGATCAAACGGGTCGCCCATCTCGTCTGGCTGAATGCGAATCCGAACGAGGGCTAGGGAAGCGCGCACGCATTCACGCGAGAAAAAAGCCTCGCTCGCAAAACCGCTGCTATCTTTGGTCCGCCAAGGCAAAAGCGCCGAGAAGCAAAGAGGGCGACGCCATGAATGCGAGCCGCAGAACTGTTTCTGTCCCGCCGCGCGCAAGACGGAAGAGAAGAGCGAGAGCGAGAGCAGAACACCCGACATGAACAACCTCAAGAGCGCGCATGCAGCGGCGACGACCGGCCCGGTTGTCGTCTGCAACGGGGCGGGAGTGCTCCCGCACGGCGCGGCAAACGGACGCAGCCACGCTCACGCTCCTCACTTCCCAACGCGACGCATCGAGCACAGCCACAGCATCGACTCGGCTTACTTCCCCGTCGAGCTTGACCACGATCACGACCAGGACCTCCTTCAACAGCAAACGCAGCACCGCCGCGCTACCACCGGCCAGATGTTCAACGAGCAAGCCCCCCGCGACCGCATCGACGTCATCAATGAGTACCTGCAGGAGCGCACGAGCGCGCGGCCGCTGATCGGCGTCGTGTGCGGCTCGGGACTCGGCGGACTCTCCAAGTGTCTGCAGAACCCGGAGGTGGTCAAGTACGAGGACATCCCGCAGTTCCCAAAGTCGACGGTCGCGGGCCACGCCGGCGAGCTCGTCTTCGGCGAGCTCGATGGGATCCAGGTCGTGTGCATGCGCGGCCGCTTCCACAGCTACGAAGGCTACGACATCAAGGAGACCGCGCTGCCGATCCGCGTGATGTACCTGCTCGGCATCAAGTACCTGCTCGTGACGAATGCCGCCGGCGGACTCAACCCGACGTACAACGTCGGCGATATGATGATCATGAACGACCACCTGAACATGCCGGGTCTGGCCGGCAAGCACCCGCTTGTCGGACCGAACGACTCGCGCTTTGGCGAGCGCTTCACACCACTCGTCAACTGCTACGACAAGAACCTGCAGGCGATCGCGCACAAGGTCGCAGACAAGCTGTCGCTGACCCACAAGCTGCGCAAGGACGGCGTCTACTGCTTTGTCTCGGGTCCGACGTATGAGACCCCGACCGAGTGCAAGCTGCTGCGTCTCGTCGGCGGTGACGCGGTGGGTATGAGCACGGTGCCAGAGGTGATCGTCGCCGTGCACTGCGGCTTGAAGGTGCTCGGTCTGTCGCTCATCACGAACAAGGTGATCTTCCCGGGCGAGGAGGGCATCGCTCCTTCCCACGAGGAGGTCCTCGAAGCCGTCGAAGCCACCCAGACGGAGATCGAGAGCTACGTACGCGACCTAATTTATGCGATCGGCAAGCAGCACGCGCACTGATAGAGAGAGAGAGCCTTTGACGATCTTATCCTCCCCTGCCGCGCTTGTTGCGACCCATTATAGTAGCGCACTAGGCAGCAAGCACGCAAGCGCCGAGCAGAGAAGACGACGAGTATTTAGAAGATTTAATTAATCAGCACGCCGCCACCTCCGAATGAAAACGCGCCTCGTGTCATAGAACAACCGTCGCGTCTCGCAGGCGAACGAGAGAGGTCAGTGCGTTGCATTGGCGATCTCCGAGGACGATAGCAACCGGATGGGCTGAGATGCAATGGCGTTCGGGAGACTTGAAGCGCGGCCACGACAGCCGGGCTTGGTTTGCGTGCAGCGTTACTTCTTTATCGCTGCGGGGCTGACCTTTATGCCTAGGAGCTCTTCACTGATCGTTCAAAAAACTTGATGCATCCATCGTAGCTTGCCGTCACGATCAAGCCTATGCAAGCGTTCGTGTGGATGTCGTCGCTCGCCTCGAGCTTGGATTTCACCATCGCAAAGGTGCTCGCAGGTGCGAAGAGCGCCACCGTCACGATCCCGTTCGGCGGCTCAGCGGCTGCGGATGACAAATGACGAAGAGCGCAACCTTGTCAGAGCTTTGATCATCAACTGCGTCGAAACGACAGCGACACTCACCGCAGAAGTACTCGTACGATGCATTTCGATCCTGCTTGCTGTTGTTCGCCACCACACACAGCGACGGTTAGAAGCTGCAATGACAGACACAAGCTGCAGTGCTCACGCGCAAAGATCAACGCACCATGCTTTGTTCCAGACGTAGACGGAGCCGTTCTCGGAGCCGCAGATCACGTAGTCTCCATCTTGGCTAAAGGGAGAAAGAGTCGAGGAAAAGGTGTGAGTCAGCGCCACGAGCTCCAACGCAAATGCTTGATGAATGTCAGTACCTGAATCGCCCTTTGATCTGCAGATGGTCGTTCACGAGACCCTTGTACTTGCACACGCGCGAGTAGTTGTCGACCGAGAAGAGCCGCATCCGCGAGTCGTTCGTGCTGACCATGAAGTTCTTGCCCTCCGGATCGAACTCGATGCCTGTGACTTTGCGTCCTTTTTTCATCGGCCCGCGACTATTCCTGCACTCGATCTGCGTGTAGTAGTTCATCTGCTGGTGCGAGTTCACTTGGTAGAAAATGCACTGTCCATTCAAGAGACCGACGATCGCCCGCGTGCCGCTCGGGTTGAAGCTTGCAGCTGTGATCATCACTGGCGTCTGCACGTAGGAGACGACGCAGCCGTCGGGGATATCCCACACGCGCGCCTTGTTGTCGAAGCAGCCTGAGAGAAAGTAGCGATCCTCCTGCTCGTTTCGTGCAGGTTCCAGGTGTCAGGAGAGACGCCACATCGAGGAGATCTCAACCACGGAACACTTGCTCACCTTCGGGTGGAAATCGACTGCGGGGACGCTGTCAGGATGCTGGAACACGTGCAGGCAGTCTTCGCGAGAAATGTGCCACAGTCGAACCGTCTGCAGGACAATCGAGCCAGCTGTGAGTTCTCTTCCTCGGTAGGAACACACGCCAAGACCCAGAACCTACCTTGTCCATCGAAGCTGACAGAATGAAGTTGCTGCGGCTCCACGACACATCCACAATCGGCATTGTGTGACCCTAGCATCCGTCGCATGTGAAAAGTGATGAGTCTCTCTCTCTCTTTCACTCTGGCAAAAGTAAATGGCGAATCCAATCAACCGCACCTGATACGATTGCTCCGGCTCCGCCTCGAGAATCTGCTTCTCTCCAGTCTCTCGCTGACTCCTGTCGTCTTCGTTCGAGCTCAGTCGCACCATCCAGACTCGCAGGATCGCATCTTGACCTCCTGAGACTAATCGCGCGCCGTCGTGGCTGAATTTCATCGTCCAGATGGTGCCGTTGTGGCGTGACAGCGTCTGCGCGAGGGCGAGCTCCTCGAACTCTCGCTTGTCTTTCTTCGACGAGAACACCTGGCGCGCACGAACGTGGTTAATTACTGCATCGCTGAGCCTGGCGAGCAGTAGTCGACGAGGTACCTGGACGTGGTTCCTCTTGGTCGACTCCCGCGCTTTCCCCTTCATCGGAAACTTGAGGCGCAGCTTGGTCAGTGACGGACGACGAGTCTTAGTTCTCTTGCCCTGCTAGACACGCGTCAAAGTGGGTGAGTGACATGCACACACGAAAGCTACGGTGGCATCACGAGCGCGCTGCAGACCTCTTCCTCTTGCGGAGGCAGGAAGTCGTTCGGGAAGATCGAGTAAGTGTCGGATGGGAGCTTCGAGAGGTCGCGGATGTCGTACACTTCGCCAGTGTCCTTGTTCTTCACAAAGTACTTGTGTTCGCCAGCCTCCGCGTCAATGCCGCCATCGTCTTTCTCCTCACCAGCGTCTGCGGCTGGCGTCGCTGTCTCGAGATCTTGCGCTGCTGCCTCCGCTGCGCTGCCCGCGTGTCGGCTCGCTTCTCCATCCAGATCTTCGTGCGCGTCATAAAACTGTCCAAGAGAGCCACACTCGTCAGTTTCTGTATGCACCTGTTTGGCATGCTCCCGTCACGCGCACACTTCGCTGCGAATGGCACAGAACGCTGCCACATACAAACGTACATCTTCGTCGGACATGAGCATGCTGTCGTCGTTCGCGAGCGACTGGCGCGTCCTACCGCCCTCTCGCTCGCTCTCCCGCTCGCTGGCGCGGTCATGGCTCGACCGGACAGGTGAGTGCGATAGTGCTGCTGGCGATGGTGCAGACGTGCCGAGCGTCGTGGCGCCTGCTGCTGGCGCGGCGTCGGTGTCCGCTCTCGTGGCGTGTGGCGCCACTGCACGCGCATGCTCTCGCTCCGCCGTCTCCATTCCGGAGAGCAGAGGGGAGGGAGGGGATCGAATGTAGCGAAGTGCGCTGCGCCTCGCTCTCGTAGCTCTCGTAGTTCTCGTAGCTCTCGGACGCTGGAGCGGGAGTGAATGGGTCTATTTCTGCCTCTGCCTCTGCTTTCTGCTGCTGGTTCGCGAGCACGAGAGAAACTGCAACGGATGTGGTTGGGGGTCAACTTCAACGTCCGCGGCGATCTCTCCCCTCTCGACAAGAACATTCGCGTTAGTGTGCGCAGCGGCGCGACTCCACAGCTGCCTCGCATTACTGACTCGCAGTCGTTCGACCAAGGATGAACCCGCAAATGCGGTTTGCCAGGACCGGTCCGCGAACGCGGCAGTGGGACCGGAGCGCTTCGCTGAACCGCGTCCTTTCGTGATCCCGATCCGCTTCGATGGATCCGCAACAGTTCTCGACTTGCGCCGCATCACCATCGCCATCGCCAGGCACGGAAGACACCTCCGAGCGAGTCGCACTGTCCACAGCAGTCATGACGGGCGGACGGGTCGCCTTCGCGGCGAACGCGACGCCGGAGATCGACTTCTTCTCGCTGCATAACCGCAAGAAGAAGCGCGTCGACGTCGAGATGCTCGACTACGCGTACGTGGAGAAGAGCAGCGACGTGGACGAGCTCAAGGGCATCCTCGCGATGCTGCGCTCGGGCAAAGAAGGGCGGTACCCACACCTGGAGCGCGCGACGGAGGACAAGATCCTGTCGCTCTTGCCCGAGCGAGAGCGCACGCGCATCAACCGCATGCGCTCCGAGCCTTCTGCGCAAGAGCTGTCGGCGGAGAACGAGGAGCTGCTCACGTGGACCGAGCGGGTGGACGCTAAGCACAAGGCGCTGCAAGAGCGGAAGAGCTTCAGCCGCCGACTCCCGCCTGTGCGTGGCAAGCCGCAGTCTGCCGAGCCGAGTAGCTTGGTCGCAGAGATCACGCAGAATGCGCGTGTCGAGAGCGCTTCGCAGCCGGCAGCAAAGCAGAAGCAGGCGAAGCAGGCGATCCCAGCGTACGACTTCCGAGCCTGGGAAAAGTACAACGTCGACGAGGCGCTCGACGAGATGGACGCAGAAGACGAGAAGCGCAAGCAGGAGGCGCGCACGCAGCGAGAGGAGCAGCAGCGGCGCGAGAGAGAGCGCAAGAAAGAGCTCGCGTCGCTGCCGTCGTACGTGGACTTCGGCGAGCTCTCGAAAGAAGAGAAAGAGGTGTACGCGCTGCACGAGAAGCAGAAGGGCAACGAGTGCTTCAAGGTGAACGAGAACGACGAGGCGATCTTGTACTACACGCGCAGCATGGCGTTCGACGACACGAACGCGATCGTGTACGCGAACCGCGCGATGGCGTACCTGCGCGTCAAGAGCTTTGCTGCCGCCGAGCAGGATTGCTCGCGCGCGATCTTGCTGGACCCGACGTATGTGAAAGGCTGGAGCAGACGCGGCATGACACGCTTCCGAAGAGGCAAGTACGAGGACGCGATCGCCGACTTCGAAGAAGCGCTGCGCTTGGAGCCCGGCAGCAAAGAGATCGAAAAGCTGCTCAAGAAGACGCAGGACAAGTGGCGCGAGAGCGACGGCACGGTGCAGAAGAACAGCAGCAGCAATCAGGACACACACGATCAGCAGCAGCATCCTGGTTCATCGGCTGCGACGACGGCGCAAGAGAAGAGTACATCTGCGGAGCTCCAGCAGGAGAACCAGTCTACAGAAACAAAGCTGTTCAAGCGCTTCGAGATCATCGAGGAGAGCGACGCCGAGTCCGACGAGGACGATGATCCAGCTCCGCTTCAGGAGCAGAAGCAGCATGAGAGCGGTGACGGTGACGCAGAGGAAGCGGATAAACCGTTCCAGCGATTCGAGATCATCGAAGACTGAGCAGCAAGACGCAGAATGCACGCCACTCCATGCAATGCTCACAACCAAAGTGCACCCATGCAAAGCAAGAGAGAGAGAGAGAGAGAGAGAGAGAGAGAAGCGTGCAAACTGGTTATGTCGTGGGTAATAATGTGTGTATGGGGAAAGGGAGACATAAGAGCACGCTCGTGCTCTATCTATCTAATCGGTCTCCATGTCGGTGCTCCCGTCGTCCTGCTGCTGCGACGCGCGCACGACGCCGAGGCCGGACTTGGCTGTGGAGAGGAAGTAGGAGCGCGTGTCGCCGAATGAGAGCACGATGGCTTTCACGAGCATGCCGGGCGAGAAGACGTCCTCCATCACAAGCTTGTCGATGTCGTGCGTGCGCACGTCCTCGAGGCGGATCGTGCCCGGGAACGACTCCTGCAGCGCGATGCCGCCCACGGAGATGATCTCGACTAGCACCTGGCGCGACGTCACCTTGGTCGCCTTGCAGATCACCTGGTCGCCGAGGCGCAGCACCTGCGCCGAGCCAACCGTTCGTCCCGCACGCGCGACGCTCACCTCGTTCTGCGAGATCGTCCACGTGCCCAGGATCGACGCGAAGATCGCGCCGTCGCGCACGTACGTGCCGTGGCCCGCGCGGTGCTGCGCATGCGGCGCCAGGCGCTGTCCAGGAACCGCGACGCTTGTGGAGCTGCTCATGGCTCGCTCGTGTGTGTGGTGTGTGTGACTTTTTGTGAGTGTTTTTTGTTGGTGGTGGCTTTTGGTGCTGTGGGAAGAGTGATGGTCTGAACATCAGCAAGCGCAGCTTCGCACACATATTTGCTATCACATGCGCCATACTTTGTGCAGTACAAAGGTGCAATAGAGGTGGCTGGCTGGCTGTGCCATTTTGCCTGCGATTGAGCGGCTGAGCTGGTTGAGTTGAGCGAGCGAGCGAGCGAAGTGAACGAGTACGAGCACGATGGCGGCCAAGAACACGATCCGATTCCTCAAGACCGCGAAGATCTCCTTCTCGAGCTTCGACACGCGCGCCACCGGCGCATGGTGCGTTGTCTGCTCGGCGTCACTCTCTCGCTGTGCGTCGCCGTTGACGCGCGCGATGATCAATTGACGTGTGTCTTTGCTGCTCTGTGTGTGTGGATGTGTCATTCGCAGTGAGTTCTACCGCCAGATGACGGCTGGAAAGGTGCGTGCGCTGTGCAGTTACCCAGCTTATGCTGTGAGCAGCGCATGTGTGCTGACACTGGCGCCTGCATTCGCACGTGTGTGTGTGTGTGTGCTGTTGTGTTTCGTGCAGACGCGCGCGGTGAACCCAAAGGCGGACGTCTCGTACACCACCACGCTCTTCGGCACGCAGCCGATCATCAAGCTCGACTTCAGTGCGTCCGCTGACTCGTTGTGCCGCTGTCTATGGATATATAAGTGGATTGTGATGCTAACGGCGTTGCTGCTTATCACACACACACCACAGTCAACGGCTCGAAGCAGACGCTGGAGGTGCCAGGCAAGAATGTGCGCGAGATCTTCGACGAAGTGGACTTCTTCTGCTCTCAGATCGAGACCGAGTACGAGCAGCAGGGCAAGAGCATCGATTAGAGCAAGCGAGTCAGAACGGCAAGGCGATGCTGGTGGGGGACGATCGCGAGCATGCGCGGCAACGACAACCGAGAGCGTCGCAGCCTCGTCCAAGCTTCCGATGCGCACACAGCAGGCGGACAGAGCCCATTGTGCGTCGCTCCTCTGCTTCGTCCTGATGTTAGATATGGAGGAATGATCAGAGACACACAAATACAGACACGGACACTGGCAGTGCGGACACATCGAATCCTACTTCTATACTATTGTTACGAGGCTCTTGCTCCATGTCCGGAGTCGCTACTGCGCCGCGCGCGCTACTGCGGATCGATCAGCGCAATCTCGTCCTGCAGCTCCGTCGGGTAGTTTGGGTACGCGCCTCGCAGGTTCAGCGCCTCCGCCCGCTCGAGCGAGAACTGGAGCAGGTGCTCTCTGCAGGTGCGGCTCGAGCCTGCGATCAGCAACAACAACAACAAGCGCATTCGCATTAGCTGCAGCATAGACATACAGTGGCAAGAGAGTGACCGTATCGACAGCGCTGCTCGTTCGCTCACCACAGACGCGCGCGACGCGAACGCGCACCTCCTGACTCTGGCACTCGGTCACGAACACGAGCGACGACTCGACGAGCTTGCACTGCTCGCGTGCGCAGCGCACCACGGCGAACCGCGTGTGCTTGTTGAAGTAGAGCACTGCAAAAGCGGCAAGCAAGCGTGTTGAGTGTGTTAGCTATCGCACACGCACGAAGCGCTCTTTCGTCCATCCATTCATCCACGTTTTGCCACGCGAAGAGCGCCGCTGCCCCACCTTGGAACGCGTACTGCAGCAGTCCGACGCCGTAGTCGCCGTAGTTGCGCGCGATGGACTCCTTGATGAGCCCCGCGACGTCCTCCTTCTGCACCGCGAGCTTGCGCGCGCTCGCCGCCGGCACCACCTCCACGAGCAGGTAGCGTGTCTTGAGGCGCACCATGTTCGTCTTCAGCAATGCTCAATCGAACTTTATGATTGAAAGAAAGTGCTTTAAGTCACTCGAGAAAAAAGCTCGTTGTTGCAAACTGGTTTCGAAGCAATAACTGAGGACACGGAATGCTGGTCGTCCCAGGTTTGTCTGTCACCTCTGATCAATTCCAAGCCTGGGTCGAAAACGACACACGGGACGAAGCAACAGAGCGGAGAGGTACCTCGATCAGAGATAGGATAAGGATGTCCGAGGGTTTCTAAGTCTAAGTAGCTAAATGGAGCACCTTTATATCTCTCTCTGATCAATTCCCCCACTGCTACGAGCCCTCTCCTCAGTTGATGTTCTTGCACGTGTCCCACGGACCCCATGCGATGTCCGGGTGACCCGAGACCGAGCAGCGGTGGTAGTTGTCGACGCTCACGCGTGTGTCGCCGGCTTCCTGGATCGTGAGGTACGAGGAGCTCCAGAAGCGATCCCAGTCGCCCGACATGGCCCAGGGCGAGATGTGGAAGCCGTAGTCGAAGCGCTGCTTGGGTTTCACGCCCTGTCCGCCCGGCCCGCAGTTCTCCCACGCAATGTTCGACGTCCCGAACTTGTGCTCCCAGTAGCCTTTGCCCAGCGAGATCGCGACCGTGCCGAGACCCGCGGACGCGCCGTTGTTGCACGCGATCATGACGTTCTTCATGCAGTTCTCGCCCACGAACGTAAACTTGACGAACTCGGCGGCGACCGTGTTCTCGAGCTTGATGCCGGCGTCAACCCACTGCGCGCTGTAACGCGCGTCGTTCACGACGACCTCCCACTCGGTCCACGCGCCGCTGCGTGACTTGCTCTTGACCGTGTAGACTGCGAACTCCTGCGAGGGTCCCCACATCGGGAACGGGTCGCTGTTGAAGAGCACTTTGCACACGTTCGGCTCGGCGTCCATGTTGCGGAACTGCTGCAGCACGGTGTAGCCCGTGAGGAACCAGTCCGTGATGCCGACCCACTCCTGCTTGGCGTTGAAGCACTTGGTGCCGCTCGGACTCGAGTGCATCGAGTCGTACGCGCTTCCGTTGCAGTACTGCGAGAAGTTGAACGGGTTGGGCGGGATCTCGAGCGCGTGCGTGGCTGGCAACGGAGGGGAAGTAGCGGTGTCGCTGCTGTTCTGCGCGCTGGCGAGCGCCATCAGGAGCGCACTGGTGATCGCGACGAGCTTCATGGCTGGGTGTTTGGAGCTTGGTCTGAGCTCGGACTTGATCAACAGCGAGTGGAGCGCAGAATGAAAGCACATGACAGCGTGGAGCGTCGGAGCTTCGATGGTTGGGAGGACAGGACAGGACAGGACCGAACGAGGCAAGGGACTCGCTGACGTTTGTACCGCCATGGCTGCCAAATAATCAGACACACACACAGAGACGCGGACTTTCGGTTCCATATCCTGTATCAGGACGGCAACAATTGGTAACGCGCCAGTAGGAACCGCAAGAAACCTGCTGCATCCCGTTCGCTTGCTCATTCGTCAATAGCGTACCGCTCGAGGACTAAAATGCGCTTGAGAAGCAAACAGTAACGATGAAAGCGGATGCCTGCGAGCTGTGATTTAGAAGTTGCGAGCTGGGAGGGAGGGGGACGAGCACAGGTTCGAAGCTTTGATCTCAGAGAGACGCACTCTCGCCTTCGAGCGCGTCGTGCGTAATGGTCGCCTCCACCGAGCAGCTCCTCGACCAAGATCCGGCTAAGCGGTTAGTTCACAGCTGGCGGCAGTACTCACAAAGACATTCTCAGATGCACATTTTGCCCAATCAATGCGCTGACAACTCGTTCTCAGATACCAAATCTCAGTGCCTCAAAAAGCATTGACCAAAACGAAGATGCTCGTGACAGCCGATGCGTTCCTCGCGAAGGTGGCGGAGCTCTACGAGCAGTCAGCGGGCGGGGAAGGCGCCTCCAAGGGCTCTGTCACGATCTCCTGCAAGAGCGGTATGCGTGTGTATGTGTCTACGATGCTGCTGTCACTGTTGGTGCATAGCGCCACGCTGACGCCATGTTGTGGATCGCGTCGCCTGCAGTTCCTGTGAAGAAGCTCTCCAAGGCGGTGGCGCGCGACAAAGCGCTGGGCGGCGCCGAGCACGCCCTGCTCTTCCGTGTCTGCAAGTACGGCAACAACAAGCACAAGAAGAAGTACAGCACGACAGTACGTGCCAGCCACGTACTCTGTGTCCACTCGTGCCGACGCAGGCAAAGATCTGAGCGTGCTCTGCTGCCTGCTGCTGTTTTGTGCACCTCTGCAGATCACTGCGGCGGGCCACGCGCAGTTCCACGCGGCGCTCAGCCAGCTCATCAAGACCAAAGTGGATGTCGCGGCGCTCAAGGACGCGGCGGCACACCCTGGCGCCAAGCGCGTCGTGAAGAACAAGGCGTGAGTGGCTCCTCCCAATGTCTCTCCAGACTCAAGTCAGCACAATTCCATTCGCCACACGAGGGAGACGCACGACTGAAGGTTGATAAGGAAAAAAGTATACACAAGGGATCTCTCGACATGCAGGCTGTTGGCTCGGCTTCTACTTGTTCGGTGAGCCGCACTACTATGAGGGCAATGGCGACGACGAAGGCGACGCCGCGACGATCTGGTCGCCGCCGTCCGCGTGCTGCCGAAATGCCGTGAACTCGTGGATCTCGTCCAGCAGCGACATGTCGGAAATCACGCCGCTGAGGTAGTGGTTGCGGCGCGAGGCGCGGCGGCGGCTCTGCTGGTGGCTCGCGCTCGAGTTCAGGATGCGGCTGATCATGGGCATGTAGTCCAGATCGAAGCGCGGGTTCGCGTCACCAGCACTATGAGCACGCGAGGCACACACGAAGATCAGATCGAGATAGAGAGCATTGTGGCGAAACGCAGCGTGAGAAAGCCGTACCCGAGTGATCGCAGCGGCAGCTCCATCTTGGACTTCATTGTGTTCATCGCTGCCCTGCGGCTACTCCTGATATCGCAACGCAGGAGTGAGCAACACACAAAGCTTCAGCTGAGACCGTCTTAGAGTCGACACCTGACAGCAAACCGTGAACGAACCTTGTCTCCTCTGCGAGCGCGAAGTCGAGACTGCGTTTCACGCATTCGGCCGAGGACGGCGCGGCTTTTGTCTCCAGCACCGAGGCGCCGATGCCACCAGGCGTGAGGAACGCCGCGAGACTCGTCATGCGCAGATCCAGCGCCTTCAGATGATCTCGCTCCTGATCGAAGAAGCGCTCGTCGTCCTCGTCGTCGTCTGGACGTCCGTGGCGATAGTGGTGGCTGTGGTGGCAGCCCCACGTGTCAGCGACCGAGACGGCGTCCATCACAGCCGAGAGGCTCTCGATCAGGTACGCGTCCGCCACTTTCTCCTGCGTGCTCTTGTCTTCCTCTGGCTTTATCGTGCACGCGCTCAGCTCATCCAGCAAGTTGCTGGACATCATGTCGAAGGAGCGTGAGGGCCAGAGCGTCCACCCTGGCACGACGACTGAGACACTCAGCGACGCATTGTCCTCCTGGATATCGATCACGATCGGCTCGTCCACACTTGCGTCTTCTGTGTCTTTCCTTGAAGCAGCAGACGATCGCCACGTCCACTCTGCCGCCCGCTGCTTGCTCGCAAACTGCGGCAGATGCGTCTGGACGAAGTGCAGTGACTGGCGAATGTCACACTTGAAGAACGTCGCAAGCGTCTCCACCAGCGCGGGTGTCAGCGGCAACTGCTCGAGGTACGCGACCAGCAGCATCCACGCGCTGAAGTCGTTCACCGACGGCTTGCTGAGCACTTGGTTCAGACGCTGCGGCGTCGCGGGAAAGTTGTCAGGTAGCTCCTTGCACGTGAGCACGATGGGGCACTTCGAGTGCTTGGCGATCGAGCAGAGCGACGAGAGGAAGCCCTTGTCTTCCTCGAACACCAAGTCCACCTACATGGCAGCACAGAGCAAAGCAGCAGCCGTGAAACGGAGATCCAATGACAACACAACCACACCATATCCAGCACGTACGTCCTCGAAGAGCACGAGCGAGAGGTGCGACGCCGAGCCGTCGACGCTCTTGCGCTTCTTCTTCTTCGACGCTTTCTTCTTCTGCTTGTTCTTCTCCGCCGGGTTCCCCATGTGCAGCACGCGCGTGGACTGCGTGGCTTCGCCCGCGATCTCCACAATGTTCCTGCCGGCGCGACTCTGTCCGGCGTTGATCTCAATGACGTTGTAGCCCAGCTCCTCCGCGCAGGCGTAGACCGCCGCGGACTTGCCGGAGCCAGACTCGCCCTCGAGGATGAACAGGCGACAGAGATCCGAGAGCTCGTCTTCGTCGCTGTCGTCGCCTTCGAACACGTAGAGTTCCGCCTGGAAGCAGCTCCGGCGGTCGCGCTCGTCGTTGCCGAGCTTCCACGCACTCAGCCACGACGACAACAGACGCAGCGGCTCCTTGTTGCCCACGATGCCGCTCGCAGTCACAGGTGTGTAGCGGTCAGCGAACGTCAGGTTCTGCTCCTTCTCCAGCCGCTTCGCCTTCGCAGCGACGAGTCCGTCCAGGATCTCGCGCACGCGCTTCTCCTTGATGCCGTAGTTCTCGACGAGCGCGTCGATCAACGCGCTCTCAGACTCGTACTCGAGCGGGAACCGCAGGCGAAGCAGCTGTCCCTCAACTTCCTCCGTTTCTGCTGCTGTGGCTGCTGCTGAAGTGGATCTGTAGCTGTCGAGGTACTGTCGGAACCAAAAGAGATCGGAGAAACTCGCCTCAGCGTGCACCTGCTGCTGCATGTGTGCTGACGACGCTGCGAACAGACTCCTCTGCGCAGTGTTCTCGTGGTAATGTCCACTCGACATCTCATCGTCCTCGTCCAGAACAACGATCTCTACTTCTGGTGCGAGATCCACGACTTTCTTTTTGAGCGTCTGCGACACCGTCGTCGTCAGCACTCGCTCGTCCGTGTCGACATCCGCGCAGAACACATGCTGGATCGATGGGAAGTGTACCGCGTCCTTCGACCAGCGACTCTTCGTCTTGCGCTCCTGCGTGCCTGGCGTGCTGCTGTCCTGCTCGTCGATCTCGATCACGTCGCCAGCACTGCCGCTGCCATCCACGTCGTCGCCACTACCGAGTCCAGTGCTGCTGCTGCTCTTCGCCGGAGTCTTCGGCGCCTGGAAGAACGGGTTCACAGCAGTCTTGCCGCTGAAGAACGCCAGATCCTTCTCGCGTGTCTTGCGCAGCTGCTCGCGGAGCTTGGCGACAGCTTCGATCTCCTGCAGCTGCTTCTTGTCCTGCTCTGTGAGGAAGAACGACTCCTTCTGGCTCGCTTTCGTGCCTGGAGACGGCGTGTTCTTGTCCATCTCGAGCTTCCGCTTTCGCCCCACAGGAGTCTTGAGATCACCCGTCGCGGTCGCTGCAGCTGTCACAACTGGCGCTACCGCTGAGCCACTGCTGCTGCGCTTCGCGTTCTTCTTCGACGGCTTCTTGCGCGGCGGCGTGCGCAGATCGATGACCGCTCCTCCTTTCGTGATGAACCCACCTCCCGACAGTGCCGGCGTCTGCTTCCTCGCCTGCTCACTCAGCTCTTGGGCTTTGACCGCCGCCTGGCGCTTCGGGCGACCAGGGTTGATCACTGCAGGTGATGCCTCACTCTGTTTCTCGCCGTCGTCGCGCTGTTCACTGACTTGCTGAACCACTTCGACAATCTCCATGCCTGGATCGGCGCTCGGCTCCTTGGCTGAATCGCCATCACCTGCATCCGCATCCACTTCCATAGACTCCGACTCTATGGACACCGCAGCCGCACTTTCTCCATCGACTGAGCTGCTTGCCTCGATAATGTCCGCCTCCGACAACCTGCTGCTCTTTGCTGGCTCGTCGACGCCGATCTCCTCGTTCTCCTCGCCGCTCTTGGCTTGTGGCTCTCTTGTGTCACTACCTCCAGCGGCTGACTCGACGTCTCCGCCAGGGACAGAGTCTGTCTCTTCAGGCGACTGGATTGTTGTCACGATCTCTTCCGACTCCTGCTGCTGCTGCTGCTTGCTGTCGCTCTGCGGCACGCAGAACGCCTTGATCGAGTAGTTGGGCTGCGGCGGAGCTTTACGACCGCCCGACTTGAGCTTCTTACGGCGCGACGCGGCCGAGCGCCTCCCCCAGTGCGCCTTCTCGTCGAACTCGGCGTCATCCTCTTCCACGTCGATCTCCTCCACGAGCGCGCGCTTGTCCGGGCTGATGCGGTTGATCGTCTCCTTGGCGCGCAAGATCGCGAGGCTGATGTCCAGCGGCGACGTCGCTGTCTTGTCAAGCGCCTCTCCGTGTATCGTCGCAACGCTCTTGGCAGCCGCTGGCTCGGACTCGTGCTCCAAAGACGCTGTGGGTTTGTGCAGCCACGACGACAGTCCGCGCTTCGCTTCCGCCATGGGGCTGACGCGAACACCCCTGCAGTCAGGCTGCGAGTGGCGCTGCTGCTAGAGCTGGAGCTGAAGAACCACGGACGCTCCCTGTTACTGCTGGCGCGTGGAGGCAGAGACAGAGACAGAGGCTGGAGGAGGGAACGCAGACGAATGCTCGTGGAGAGTTTCAAGTGCAAACAATGCTTCCCGCCAAAAATATTCGCAATCGTACTTTACCGCGTTTGCGTCACACAATCCAAGTCTGCGTAATGGGACGTGCATGCTGTACGCTAGGCTCGAACTCAAACGAAGCCCTTGGATCCGTCGCTGCATCGATGGAGAAGGAACGGCAGCAGTGTGCACGACGCGATCGCAGATAGATGCACTCACATACATTGGTGGGCTTGTCGTTAGCTTTCGATCATCAGATCTGTCGTCCATATCCTTCCTCGATGTCGTTGAGAGCGCCAGCTCCATCCAGTACTTTCTTTAGTTCGGCGTCCACCCCTGGTAGCCGCCCATTTGCCCCGTGCCGTCGTCATACATCGGCTGCTGCATCTGCTGCGACTGGCCCATCGGCATCTGGTGCGCGAGCGACGGCTGCTGCTGCTGCTGCTGCTGCTGCTGCTGCTGCTGAACCACTGGGTTGCCGTAGCTCATGTTACTCGGGACGTGGTATCTCGGCTGCTGCACTGCTGCTGCCTGACCCATCTGCGTGTACTGCGAGTGGACGCCGCCCATGGAGTTTAGTCGCGCCTGGTACTGCGCGTAGGCTTGCGCCTGTGCGTAGCGCGCTTGCGCCTGCACCTGCGCTTGGTTCATCGTCATGCCGGGCTGTCCTGCCACTTGCTGCGCACCAGCCATGGGGTTCATCGCCATCGCACGCGGGTACTGCATCTGCGGATGCTGCATCGGCGCGTACATCTGCTGCTGTTGCTGCTGTTGCTGCTGTTGCTGCTGCTGCTGCATTTGCTGCTGCTGTTGGAGATGCTGCTGCTGCTGCTGGAGCTGCTGCTGCTGCTGCTGCTGCTGTGGAGGTGCCATGGGTCGCTGCGGTGGTTGCTCCGAGGACTCGTCGGCCCACTTCGCGAGCGTCATGAGGTTCTTGTTGAGCTGCTTGCGCTTCTTGTCGAGCTTGTCCGTGAACTCGCTCATCTGCGTCGTGCCTTTGCCGTGCTTGATCTGGTTGTTGAGCGTAATGATGTCCACAATTAGCCCCGAGTTCTCGTCCAGAATCGCCTGCAAATACGCGTGATATGGAGAGAGAGAGAGAGAGAGAGAGAGAGAGAGAGAGAGAAGCGACGAGTGAGCGTGTGAGCGTGTGAGAGCAGCGCCATTTACGATAGCGAGCAAACGAGCGACCAGACAGACAAGAGCTCTTCGAAGGCGGACGCACCTGGACCTGCTCCGTCGGGATCTGCTTGAGCTCTGGCTCGGCGGCTTGCGGGTACGCCGCGCGCGCGGGCATCGCCACGCCGCCGGCACTCATGTTCATGCTTCCTCCTCCTTGCTTTTCCTTTTCCGGTTTTGTAATTTGAGCCAAAAAGCGGTGTGAGCGGGCGGGAGAGCTCGGTAAAGTACGAATGCTCCTTCGATTCGCTGAAAAGGATCTGGTCAACGCATGATTGGTTGAAATGGGTATGAGACCACTCAGCCAGTCCATCGCCGCTCAATATCCACACACACAGAGGCGACGCCAAAGCAAGCGCAAGAGCGAGACGAGACGAGCGACGCAAGCAGCCATGGGCATGGAGAAGTTTCTGCGCATGTCGGCCGTGCAGGCTGAGGCCGCGATGAAGCCGCAGTTGGTGAACGGCAAGTGGAAGCAGCCGCTCATCCCCGGCCGCAAGGTCGCGCTCATCAAGAAGCACGCCGTGCGCAACGGTCTCGTTGGCCAGTGGGTCGAGGGTCAGGGTGGCTGGCTCGAGACCTGGGACCGCGCCGAGAAGCACCACGTGATGCGTCCGCCAAAGGGACACCTGCACCAGCGCAACGAGTTCGACCGGTGTGTGGCGTGGCGTCTCTGTATTGTGTATTGTGTATCGCTGCAGCGATGGCTGTGTGATTGACTGACGCGCTTCTCCGTGTCTCTCCTGTGTCTCCTGTGTGCGAATGAATTGCGTATCCACAGCGTCAAGAAGATCCAGGCGGCGCTCGCGGCCATGCCGGCGAAGATCGCGGAGCACAAGAAGGCCGTGAAGGCGTCCAAGCCGCTTAAGGGTCTCGACAAGTGGCTCAACGAGACCGACCCGTACTAATAAGCGTCGACAGATCAGCAGGGGAGGGAGGAGCAGGCGATCTGCGGAGTGCTTTGGGGCAGTGGTGGTGGTCGACTCTCGCAGACGCGCTGGTTCACAGACACATGCTAGTGCGAGACGTGTGGGCGGACCCACTCGCCAGGCAGTAGATTTTTAAACACCGCATAGAAACGTCTGGGCATAGCGGAGGAGTACGCGCGCGCGCGCGTGAGTGTGTGTGTGCAGGACGAGTGGGCGGCGCTCGTGCGCTCAGGTAAAACAAGGAGAATCAACATGCAACATGCGCAGTATCTTTACGGCCAGTCTATTTGTGAGAGTGCGTGTGTGTTGCGCTTTGAAACGAGAAACGATCGCAAGCCGTTACGACAGACGCGAGTCTTCAACGCCAGAGTCCGATCCGCCAGCGACAGACAGAGCTCCAGCGATTCCAGGAGAGAGAACGAGAGCGACAAGCAGGCTCACCATACGAGGTGAGCGCTCTGAGAGAGTCCCCTAGCACTATCAGTCCCACGATGCCGAGCTGGAGCCGATTCAGCGAGCGCAAGAGCAACAGCAGCATCCTGCCGATCACTAGCAGCAGCAGCAGCAGCAGCGAGTTTCGAGACGACGATGTGGACGTCAAGTACCACTCCAAGCCCTCGCCGCCGTCGCCGCTGACGCGGAGGAGAAGCACAACGCAGCCGCTGGGTCTGCGTCGATGGCTCTGGTAACCGCATGCAAGCTTTAGTGTCGACACTCTCACCAACAGAGTCGCTCACTTCGTTTTTCCATGGGGATACTTTGTTCTGCTCAGGCTGTTTCTGCTAGCGAACATCTGCGCCGTGGTGGCGTTCATGTTTGCGAGCGCGTTCTACTTCCCGCCAGGCGTGTCTAACAGCGTCGTGCGCCAGGCGCTTTCTCAGGGCGACTCTGCATTCAAACCCCCAGCAGCAGCAGCAGCTGAAGCCCAAGTCCAACACACAGACTCAGCAGCTCCAGCGACGAGTCTAGATCCGGGATCAGAGCCAGAGAGCCGAACTGAGCGTGGCAAAGTCGCCAGCGCTGCGCCGTCGGATGAGGTGTTGACACCAGCGATCCATCCATCGGAGACCCAAGAGCCGCGTCCACAAGAAGAAGGAGACCAAGTCGTAGTCTCTCCTCGCACTGACACAGACCAAATAGCTGAGCCGACGCAAGAGACGGAGAATGCAGTCGACGAAGGCAATGAGCCAGCTCTCGAAGAGGGAGCTGCTCCAAAGATTGTGGCTCCAGGAGATCAAACCCTCACTGAGGACACCGCAGAGGCAGCAACGACAGAGTCGGTGGCGGAAGCAACAGAAGCTCCGCTCGTCACACAGAGCTCAGCTGCGGAGACTGAGCACCAATCCACCGTGATGACGCACCCTCCAGCTCCACAGACCATCGCGGAGCTCATCGCCAAGATGAAAGAGCGGTCAGCACGGCGCGACGCTCTCGCTGATGCCATTGAGACCTCGGTTCTCCCGCAGCAACAGCAGCGGCATGAAGATGATCCTGACCACACTGCGGCGGTGTCGAGAGACGTCCTCGCGGATGCGAAGGACGAAGAGGAACCCAGTAGTGCGCTTGAGATCAGCAAGAAGAAGCTGCTCCTGGACGCGATCAAGAACTGGGAACCATCGGATGAGGACGGTGAGAACTTGGTTATGGTGCTGAGCTTGTACTGCTGATGAACGATCGTGAGCTGACAATGTTGGATCTCTCCTTGTGCATGCAGCTCTCCGGAGGAACCTGCTGGTGTGGCTCAAGGCGGACAAAGGCGTCGAGGTGGAGAACCCGTCCGAGTGCAGAGCGAGTGGCTCGGGCGACTCGTGCGATGTCAAATCGTGCGTTCACAGCACACGTTCTTTCGTCCCGCCATCCATGTTCCTATGGCGCTGACTCTGTTTCTGTCTCTTCTCTCTACAGCTGGACGAGCCAGGTTAGCGCCGCAGCCTCTTCGCCAACGCAAAGCGAAGCGTTCGTCCCACCGACGAAGGATCAGCTGCGTCCGACGTTCATCGCCGACATCTCCAACCGCAACGCGCTGCCCGCGCTCTACTTCTCCTGTCCGCTTGTGAACGAACATCTCAAGCTCCACGAGTACATGACGCTCTTCTTCGTGCTCTCGCCCGCGCAGATCGACGCGACGAACCCGCTCAAGGCGCAAAAGTTCTTCGGCAACTCTCCCTACGGCCAGTTCTTCCTCCGCGCAGGCAAGCCGGGCTTCCTTTCGAACGGCGGCGTGCGCGAGCTCAGCGAAGCGGCGTCCAGCGGCGAGTTCTATCTACTGGCGTACCGCCTGCAGCGCAACTCGGTCGAGATCAAGATGAACCGACGGCAGTGGGGTTCTGGCGCGGCTAGAGGCGATGACGACGGCCCGTTCGCAGTCCGCATGTCGGACAACGCGGCGCTGAGCCTGGGGAACGTCAAGCCCCTGTGCGACTCGAACGCCTTCCAGGGCCGCATCGCCGAAGTCATGGTCTATGACACGATCCTCACGGACGCGCGCGTCGATGAGGTGGAGCGCTATCTGGAGCGCAAGTGGTGGGACGCGCCATTCGAGACTGCTGCTACAGCCGATCCTGCGCTGGGAGTGCAGGGCGAGCAGGCTTCAGACGGAGCGCGCGGGGTCACGCACACCACTGCTCCTGAACACATTGGTAGCAGCAGTCCAGAAGAGGACTTGCCACTAGCTGACACTGACGCAGAGGCTCAGTCGCCACTGGACAATGAGGACCCAGAGGCTCACGGCGATGAAGGCAACGACGCAGGGACGCCGGAGCCAGCACCAGAGCAAGAGCGAGAGCAGACGCCGCTGCTGCTGCCAGCACAGGACACAGCCGAGCCAGCGGAGCCGCTCATGTTCGACCCGGAGGATGTGTTCGAGTGGACGCCACCGGACGCCGTGCTCGCTCTCAAGGCGGGAAGCGCGCAGGCGCTCGCGGCCGAGTGGACGCGCCACGTGCGCGAGAGGGTCGACGCGATCCGCGGCTTCCAGTTCGGCGGCGACGTGCTACGCGAGTTCATCCGCAACCGCAAGGACGAGCTCGTCGCGCTGCGCCAGGATCTCTTCACCTGACGAAGATCGCCAACTTCCCATGATATACCAACGTACCAAACATGATGCGTTCGCGACCTTCTGTTTTTTGTTTCGGGTCGATGCACTAAGCAAGTTTAGCGCACCTGACAACCTCAAAGGAGGCATCCTCGGAGTAGGCTTCTCCGGCACCCGAGCTCGAAGAGCCCAGGTGAGCATGTGTTCTTCTTGAGATAGATGTTTCTTGCTGCATGCACGTCTCGATCCATCCTCAGCTCGCATCTTGGACACTGGAAGACCTTCTCGTGCGTGATGCTACGGTTGATTCTCCCACAGCGTGAGCACGTCTTCGTCGTGTAGTGCTCTCCGCACTCAACCATCTTCCCACCAGATCGCTTCGTCTTGTACTCCAGCATCTTCTTGAACTTGTAGTACGACCAAGTCAGCATTGCACGCGACGCCTTGGTCGATATCCTTTTTTGCTTCGAGGTCATGTCTGACGTCTGGAACAACGGCAGGAGCACTTCCGCGTAGTTCGAATCTCGGCGCGGCGTCTTCAAAGTCCGTGTCGTCTGGTGGTTGCTTGCGCTTGGTCGACTTCATGGGTGGCGAGTGAAGTTGAGAGTGTGCGAGCTATTCCGACGGTTCATCGATCCACTCACCAGTGTATGCAAATATAGAGAGGTGAAATCAAAGTGAATGTGTCCAGATCGTCTCAATCGCACGATCAAAATAGACAGAGAATGCAACTTCAAGGCGCCAGTTCCAGAAGGATTTTTGTTGGGTAAATTTAGAGACAACTTTTTTGGTACATCTAGAGAGCCGCTCGCAGACCATTTGTAGCAGTATACGTATATGTAGAGGCCCTCACAAACACGCACGAATACAAGTTACAGAGCTATCCACAGCCCTGTCGCAACAGATGCAAGCGTATTTGGAGGGGCATACGGTTTCGCGCCGGCTTTTAGCATTGCCTTTTTTGTCGCGTTCCGCTGACGCCAACGACGAGCGCAAGAGAGAGAATTCGCCATTGGAACACTCGCCGTCCAAACGCAACGCAATCGCTCGCCAAGCCCTCCCGAGAGTTCCTCCTCCCGCCGCCGCGCAATGACCGCCATGCTCCGCCTGAGCCTCCGCAGCGCATCCACCGCTGCCGCTGCGTCTGTGCGCCAGACGCGGCTGCTGTCGACTGCGCCGTTCTCCACGGCCTCTGCCGCGGTGGAGGAGCCCGCAGCTGCCGCCACCAAGCCGCGTCGCCGTCTGCGCGAGTTGCCGCCGCCGCTCAAGCTCGTGCGTGTGCTTTTTTCTATATTTGTGCGGCCGCCTTCCGGTGGTGCCAGCGCTTGTGCTTGCATCGATTGTTCTGTGGCTGATGGTGATCTGTTGCGTGTTGTGCAGACGGACGCAGCAGCGGAGCGCATTCGGGAGCTGCTCGAGGGCAAGCCAGACGCGATCGGCATCCGGCTAGGCGTCCGAACGCGTACGTCGGCATGGCTGTACAACCCTGCCTTTGGTTTTTTTTTAATGTGACACTAATGGCGATATGCTTTGTGTGGCATTACAGGTGGATGCAATGGCTTGTCGTACACAATGAACTACGCAGAGAAGAAAGAGAAGCTGGAGGAAGAAGTGAGCGAGAAAGGTGCGGCGTCCACGACCTCTCCGTCGTGTATCTGCTTCCATGGCTTGTGGTGATCTAACACGCCACTGTGCTGTTTGTTTGCACTCGCAGGGGTGCGCGTGTTCGTGGAACCCAAGGCGCTGTTCCACGTCGTGGGCACGACGATGGACTTCCAGACAACGCCCGTGTCGTCGGAGTTCGTTTTCGAGAACCCGAACGCCAAGGGCAGCTGCGGCTGCGGCGAGAGCTTCAACGTGTAGCGATAGACAGACACAGACTCGCCAATCCGTCCAGTCGACACGCCATTTATTCTACGAGCCACAGCCCCTAGCGCTGCGATGAGTAACCAGAGAACAACGAGAAAGGAACGCAAACCAAGTGGACTATTTACCTTAATCCACCATCGCAGCCATGGCACTTTGCATCATCATGCCAACCGCATGGAATAGAAAAATAAATCAAACGATGCATCCGTGTTCATCAAACGTGAACCGTGGTAAGTGCCGATGGCGAATGAAATGGCAGCTCATGTGATCTCCACGGTCGACTTCTTGAGGTCGTGCAGCGGCGGCTGTCGCGTGGCGTAGAGCGCGAACTGGTCGAGCGGCAGGCGCTCAATGTGGCTCGACGTGCGGTAGTCGAGCTTCTCGTGGCCGACCGAGAAGTGCGTCGCGCGGAGGTCTGCTCGAGCGAGACACTGTCAGTTCAGTCTGCATGAAGCGGACACTTTTCCTGCATCGCAGTCGCACAGACACATGAAAGTCACTCACCGTTCTTGACCGACTCGGCCATGATCGAGGGCTTGAAGCCCTTGAACTTGTTCTCGAACGCGCTCTTGGCTTCCGAGACGTACTCGACCTCGTCGTCGTACGACATGCCGCGCGTGGGTCGTGGCCCCGTGCGCTTGCGGATCTCGTTGCGCAGCCGGATCGTCTCGCGCACGGCGTCCTTGTCCCACTGCGTCGCGAGCTGCGTGGTCGTGACGAACAGCGCCGACTCGCCACCAAAGCCCGCCGAGGTTTTCGTGAGCATGTCCTTGTCCGCAGCGCTGAGTCTCGCGGCGTACTTGTGCATCTCCCCCGTCGGGTCCAGCTGCGTGCTCGCGATCGTAAAGTCGCGCTTCGAGCCTTTCTCGCCAAACTGCACGTGGCACTGCTTGTTGATGTTCGCGGCCGCGATCGCCTTGGCGTTGCTCCTGGGGGTTCCGGACCCGACAAACTGGTTCATCGCCGTGCTGCTCGACTGGTACTCGGCTGCGTCGTACCCGAACACGACGGACGCCTGCTGCCGATTCTGATGCCCCACCATGCTCTCACGCTGGCTCTGCCTTTGCTGTTCTTTCGTCGTAGCGACACGAGACAGCTCGCAGTCGCCTTGTCTTCCCAGTCACTCTCTGTGCAATGGAGAAGCAGCTCGCGATGCCTGTCACGGCGCTTCGCTATTCTTGGGAAGCACAAGACAAGGTCATCAGATCACTAAAAGATAAGATCGTCAGCTAATGTTAGACGCATCACACATGTGCAGACAACCCAGAAACACCTCACAACCCAATGCATAGATTCGCAGACAGCGGTTAGTTGATCTTGGCGTTGCTAAAGTCCATCTCCGGGTGCTGCGCCATGAACTTCTGCAGCACGCTCTGCTTCTGCATCTCGTCGCTCGTGGGCAAGCCCAGCGCCTTCTGCTTCTGGTCGAACATCATCTTCTCGACCGTCTGCCGCGTGTCCGAGTCCAAGTCCCCGAGCTTCGAGTTCTCCGGCTGCACTTTCTTCGTGTCGATCTCGGCGTCACCCTGGATGATCGTGCGCCACCACTCCATCTGGTTGTCCTTCTGCAGGTACACGCAGATGCGGTTGCCGTCCTCGAGCGTCCAGAAGCTGTCGTCCACCTTTATCTTCTTGAACAGCGGACCGTCCACAATGGGTGGACTGCCTTTCAGCCCGACCTTGAGCTTCGTCGCCGTGATCTCCACAGTCACCTGGCGCGACTTGGTGCCTTCTGGCACAGCGAAGTTCGCCTGCGCCTCCTGCAGAGTCTGCGTCCACACGTACTTGTCCGTCGACCCGCCGTTGCCGACAGGAGCTGTCCGATTTTCCCACACATTTCACAGACATTAGTCACTCGAACGGCATGCAACAACAATCATCAATGCGCGAAGCGTACGTGGTGTGGAGTCTTCCTCCTCATCCTCTTCCTTCGCGCCGTCGTCAACCGCGTCAGCAGCAGCCACCGCCTTCTCCGCGCTCTTCTCCTGCTTCGCTGGCGCCGCTGGCTTTGGCTCGTCGTCGACGATCTCCTCGAAGCGCGGAGGCTCTGACACTTGCGCCGCCGTGCGCGCCTGCTTCTCCGCCTCGTCCTTCTTCTTCTTCTTGAGCGCGTCCTCCGCGAGCTTCTTCTTGCGCTTCTCGTCCTCCTGCTGCTTCTTGAGCAGCTGATCCTTCTCCGCCAGATGCGCCTGCTTGCGCACGCACTTGAGGATCGTCTCCTCGACCATCTCGGGCGTCGCACCGGTGAAGAAGTCGGTCTTGCGGCGCAGGAACGAGAAGACGGTGTCCAGCAGCGGCTCGATGCCGCGCTGCGTCTGTGCGATGTTCATCAGCAGCGCATCGAAGCGGTCGGTCTCGTTCATCCTGTCAGCTGTGTGCGTGTGTGCGTGTAGCGTGTGTGGGGTCTGGTGCAGTCGGTCGGACTCGTTGGGGAATGAGTGCGCGCAGTGAGTCGTCGTCGCCTTTTCAACTCGAACCAGCGGATACGCTTTTCGGATTCCAGAAGGAAGCTTTTGATACGCGCAACATTCTGTCCTTCTTACGGTGCCGATTAGCGCCGTAGAGAGTGCATGTCGTCATGAGTGACGCGCGTTTGCTTTCGCGACCCGAAATGGAGCGGAGCCACTTTGGAGCGCTGCCTGCTTCTCCATGTTGCACCAGAGTGCTGCTGTCTTGTCTGCATGCTTTGCCAGTCGCAACGTATCAGGCGACAGGCAGCAACAACACTGAGCAAATGCAACAAACGGAAGGAAACAAAGGCGCGAATTGGATACTACAAGAACGCAAGTGTCAGATTCTGCTTTGGCGCTGTCCTGTCGATCTGCTCTGGACGAGACACATGGAGACCACGACAGCAAAAGGCGAAGCGCGGATGCTAACGTTGCGTGTAAGACGCAATTCACTGCGCGCAATGGAGGGAAAACACGCACGCGACAGCTGATCTTCTTTTTCTACCTGGGAAAAAATGCGTCGGGATGCGATTAGCCGAGGGTGAGGGCGATGCCGAACTTGTGCGCGTCGCCGTCGAAGTTCTTGGCATCGATGTGCGCGCTCGTGGACAGCGACAGGAACGGGCGGATCTTCTGCAGCAGCACGAGCGACACGTGGCCGTCCGACTCGACCTTGCCGGCATACGTCGTGAGGTGGTCCGCGTTGTAGCGGCCGCCGACCGTCAGGTGGTTCGAGCCCGACTTGAGGTCGTAGTCGAACACGGCCGAGTAGATCGTGTCCTTCGACAGGCGGTGGAAGAACGAGGCCGAGACGGCGTTGAGCTTCTTCTTGGTCTGCAGCGTGGCAGTGAAGTCGTGGCCGAGGTAGCTCGCCGCCACATTGTGGTCCGTGAAGCTCGACTTGTCGAGCGAGAACGCAGCCTGCGCGCCGATGAGCACGTTGTCGAAGCCGTAGACGGCCGACTCGCGGATCGTGTTGGTGCTCAGGTCGGCCGAGCCTTCGACCGCGAACGCCTTCTGCACGTACTCGGCACCGACAACCGCCACGCGCTTGGCGCTGGCGCTCTTGGCAGCCGAGCCGTCCTCGACCTTGGCCGTGAGCTTGAGCCCTGGCGTGAAGAAGTTCGGGAGCTCGGCCTCAGTCACCAGGCGGCCGTGCGTGGTCACCTGCAGCTTCTTGAAGACCACGCCCGACTGGCTGTGCGCGAACGAGCCCGAGAGCTTCGCCAGGATCGACTTGTTCGAGCCCATCTCGCCCTCAGTCGTGAACACCACGCCGTTCGACGCGTTCGTCTTGATCTTGAGCTTGCGCGAGAAGTCGTAGTCGTCCTTGAGCGTGTTCTCCGCCGTCTTGGCGAGGTCCTTGTAGAGCGCGACCATCTTGGCTGAGAGAGCGAGAGAGCTGGAGAAGAGGGGGAAGACGAGGGGCTTGGTGCTCTTGTTTGCGAATGAAGCGAGGAGAAAAAGCAACGCGCGACTTGAAGGACGGACGATCGATCCTCAACGAGGGGAGGGGGGAAATCGCGTCTCGCGTCCCGGCAAAGTGCGATCTACTGCATCAGCCAAGATTCGATCGCCGTTTCCACCAATCACAAGCGTTCGTTTAGCGTGTCAAAAACAACACGCGAATGAGCGAGGGTGGGTTTTGTTTGTTTGGCGTTTTGACCCATCCCGCTTGAGCGAGCGAAAGAGGAGGGAAAAACAGCAGCAGCAGCCATGTGGTTGAATAACGCAGCAACAGCAGGCGCGGCACAGCGCGCCGCTCGGCTGTGAGCGAGCATGGTACACGTGGAGCGCTCTGCGGGACGATAAAGCAACCGCAGAGCGAACCCACACACGCTGCGATACAGCCGGTGTCGGAGAGTGCGTCACAGCGCGCGTGCTCGTGTGTCATAAGTTGAAGGACCGCTCTCGTACTTTACCCGCGTGTCTCTGTACCCATGCGTATTTACGCTCTTACGACCTTTTTACACCTCTGCTTTTTTCCCGCACAAATGATCTCTCCAGCCGCGAGAGTGTTTGTCACTCAGCAGCTGGGTGTGTGTGTGCGGCTCAAAAAGCTTGCGTTCTCGTGCGGCTCTGTGGCTTGCGTCTTTGTGGCGCTCGTGTTCCCCCTTTGCTGTTCATTCTGGAAGAAGCGCCGACGCAACGCCACGCAAGCCCTCTTCCCATTTCACTCCGTCACTCCGTCACGATGCCAGCCCCGCTCTTCAAGGACCTCTCCAAGGTCGCCGCTGACACGCTCAACGACGACTACGACTTCTCGCGCAAGCTCAAGATCAAGAGCAAGGCCGCGAACGGCGTGACGTTCACGACCGAAGGCGCCCTGAGCAACAACAAGGCGATCCTCGCCAAGGTGGCCGGCGGCTTCACGCACGATGGCTCGGGCGTGGTCTTCAAGAAGCTGCAGATCACCACGCAGGGCCGCCTCGTGACCGAGGCCGAGCTCCCGAACGTGCTCACGCAGGGCCTGAACCTCACGTTCAAGCTCGAGGACGGCTCGGTCGCCAAGAACGCCAGCGCGAAGCAGGTCGGCGTGCTCGGCGCCGAGTACAAGCAGGACAAGTTCTCGTTCAACACGGAGGCGGACTTCGTGGGCAACTCGGTCAAGGCTGCGGGTATCTTCAAGCAGGACAACTTCCTCGTCGGCGGCCAGGCGGCGTTCAACATCGACAAGTCGGCGCTCACGGAGCACAACGTCGGCGTGTCGTTCGTCGGCGGCGACTTCACGACGTCGGTCGTGACCAAGAAGAACTTTGGCGCGCTCTCGGCCTCGTTCCACCACAAGCTCTCGGCGCACACGATCTACGCCGCGGTGCTCGACTACGACCTCAAGTCCGCGTCGAACTCGCTCAACGTCGGCGGCCGCTACAAGGTCGACGCCGACACGACGTACGCCGGCAAGATCAACTCGGAGGGCTTCGTGTCGCTCGCGTCGATCCAGAAGATCCGCCCGTTCGTCACGCTCACCACGAGCGTGCACGTGGACGCCAAGAACTTCGAGGGCGACTCGCACAAGTTCGGTCTCGGCTTGACCCTCGGCTAAGCGATCTGTTCGCTCAGTTGAATCGACGCGAAATCGATCTCCAGCCAGCGAGCCAGCCAGCCAGTCAGCCAGCCAACCCCCTTTGTGAAAGAAATTGGAAACCATGCAATCAACCGTTCGTGTGGAGTTTCAGCAGTCGTGAGTGAGAAGTTCCTGCCATGCGTCCGTAGTAAGTAGCCGAACTGCTCGCTCGCCCGCTCCCCATTTGTCGATGGCTTAGAAAAAACAAAACAAGAGAGAAAACAAAACACGGTGTGTCTTGTTTGAGCTTTTGCTTCGTTTGCGTGCTCGAAAGTGTCGATTTGTCGCTGCTGCTGTTCTGCGAGCTGCTGGGATCCATAGCGTGGAGGTGTTTGGCGTGTGCTTGGCTCGGCTACTGAGGTGATTGCTGAGAGTGACAGGGACTCGTCCCGGTGCGTACCCATGTTGTGTGTCGCGCGGACGAAAGTATCCACGTGCCAGAGAACTTCAACATGCACCAGCAGACCACGCAGTGTCCCTCTTGTCGCAGATCTGGTGCTCTCGTGCAACAAGTCGGCACAACGAGGATCCATTTGCGCGATACCCAAACAGTGAGCGACTCATCCAACGGACGAAATGGCTACACAAGCAGACCGGCAACGATGGGTCCAAATGCAGCATTCATGTGTTGATAAGTTAGCCATGCAAATGCACAATGTGCGCATTGCTTCTTGCCTCACGCGCTCTCTCTCTTAGGCTTTCGCGCGCGCCTCGGCGTTCGAGCGGCGCTGTTTGCCCACGCGCTCGAGGTAGTTGACGAACGTGAGCTCGTCGCTGTCGCCGAAGAGCTGCTTCATGCGCATCTCGAGCTGCGACTGGCCGTAGCGCGCGAAGAGGATCGCCATCGTGTCGTCCGCCGTGATCGTGCCGCAGTTCTTCTTGTCGTACGTCATGAACTGCACGACGTTGAAGAGGTTGACCGGCTCGAGCTCCGTCTTGTCGAGCAGGTTGCGGTTGAACATCGCGCGCAGCTCGTCCCAGTCCACGACGCCGTCGAGGTTCTCGTCGGCCTCCCAAATCATGTCGCTGATCTCTTTCTTCGCGCAGACCTTGCCGAGCGCCTTGATCGCCTCGTACAGATCCTCGTTCTTGATGAACTTGCTCGCGCTGCTCTGAATCGCGCTCAGCTCGCCCAGCGACTTCTCGACGCTCTGCTCGATCTTGCGGATCTCGTCCTCGATCTCGTCCTTCGTCATCTTGATGCCTTTCTCGTTGAGCATCGGCGAAACCTCCGGGTTCGCCTTGCTCGCCTCCAGTCGCTGCTTGCGGTCCTTGCTCGCAGCCACGACCGTTGCGATCTTCTTCTTCGCGCGGTACGACGCCATGTGCTCGAACACGCGGCGCAGCTCGCGCTCCTCCTGCGCGATCATGCCCTTCGCGTCGTCGTTCATGGACATCATCGTGGAGGCTTTCGAGTGGCGAGCGTTCTCTATTGGCTCTTGGTTGTCTTCGGGTGAGTCTTGGCCCTCAGCACGCGCATTCGCGAATGACCCCACGTATAAATACCAGCCAGCCAGGAAGCTCTCAGGACTCCACTTGCTCGCTTGCTCAGCCGTCGCCTTGGGAGCTGGCATCTGAGCTGGCATCTGAGCTCCGAAGCAGCCTTAAAATACCAATCATAAGATGGACGAAAACATATCACACACACGACACAACCAATAAGAATGCAAAGCAGCTCACCAGCGCCACCAGAGGCTCTATTTGCTCGGCTACCTTCTGGAAGACTCCATCGTTCGGCTCGGATGCTCTCTGTCTCTGTGACGAACGCCTCGAATTAGCAAGATAGGCATGCTCGTAACTCTATCAAATGTCTTCGGCTTCGTCCACGAGACGCGCGACCATGACGTCGACCTCGCTCGGCGTCATGGCTTCGGCGTTTAGGATTGCGTTGCAGATGATCGTCGTGTTCTTCGTGGACTTGGAGTGCACCCACACGACGCCGTTCACGCCGATCGCGATCTCGAACGCCAGCGCCTTGCCGAGCGCCGCGAGCACGTGCGAGTCCTCCTGCAGCAGGCTCTTCGCCAGTCCTATAGACGTCTTGAACACGTAGCCGTCGTTCAGCTCGCCATAGATCGCGAGCCCTGTCATCCAGTCCTTCTTGGTCAGGTTCGCAGGAGCTGATACAAAACACACAATGTTACAAACAGCGCAGGCTTAGGAATGCTCACAAGCGCCAAGAAGTGCGACAGCGCATACCTTCGCATGTGATCTCTGGCTCCAGATCCTTGTTCGTCTTGCTCACGCGCGCGTACACGAGCGAGCCGATGCGCAGACTCGGGCGATTCCGCTTCGTCGCGCCGTCGAACGCGAGAGCGCCAAGCGTCACGCTCGATCTGCAAACCACCACAGAGAGAGAGAGAGAGAGAGAGACACACACACACACACACACACACACACACAAATGTTGCAGTCAGTGACAGGGGACAGGGCCAATAAGCGATATGCAGAGAGATGTGGCGGATTTCTGAACGTACGCTGCGCCGATGTTGACGCGGTAGAGCTCGGCGTTGCGGTCCGTGACGACACCGATCACGCCGTCATCCATGGACGCCACATACTGTTATGGATACACACACACAAGCGATTAGATGTGCACCGTTCATAACAGTCACTACAAGCTGCAAGCACCGCAGTCGCGTCGTACTCGCTTGTAGTTGTAGTCGACCCAGTATCTGTTGGCGGGACGGTAGCGCAGGATGCCCGCGTTCGTGCACACGATGCGCTCGTCTGAGAGCTGCTTCAAGCCCGCGCCTGTTCCACACACATACACAAATTATGTCAGTGCTCTCCATCCATCCATGCATCCACGCATCAGTGCAGCGGCTCACAGCGCCATCGCAAAGCGTTGCGTCCGCTTACCGAGCTTCACGCGGCGCGTGGTCTTGGTGAGCACGGGCGTGACGTCGTCACCCGGCAGCACGACCGTGGGCGAGAACGTGAAGTCCACTGCACGCTGCGCATCCTCGAGGAACTTGGTCGCGTCGGTCTCGGCGTCCGTGGCGTCGGCCGTGGCTCTGCGCTTCGTCGCCATCGTCTGCTGGAGCTGGAGCTCTTGGGTCTGGCAAATTGGATGATTGGTTTCCTTGGACTGATAAAAGAGACGTCGCGGTGTACTCGACTAGGTACGAAATTTCATCACTTGGACATGAGCGAGCTCCTGGAAGTGCTGCTGGTGGACACGGACGTCTGCTGGAGCTCCGTGCGCCTTCTACCCGTCTGCTTGTGTGCATGCCGCGCTGTGCTGTGCTGCTGCTCTTCCGTGGTCCTGTGTGCACTCGAAGAGAATTGAAAGTGCTGTCCGTGTGGACAACGACAGCAGAGAGCTAAAGGAAAAAGATCTCGCGCACAATGATCCAGACGCACGTGCGCTCGCGCATTCCCATGAAGGCGCTGGCTGAGTGCTCTGCTGCGCTCCTCGCAGCTGTAGCTGCTGGATGTTGTTCCTGCTACCACAGCAGCTTCACAAACCAAACGGATTCTTCCTGTCAGCCCGCAAGACGACAGAACAACACAAGAAATGCAAACCCAACGAACGCTCCATCGCCAACCCGTCGATTCGTGCAAGTATTACTAGTTGCCTAGCTGCGACGCGATCGACAGCAACGCGGCTGCGCACACAAACGCTCGCTCTCTCTCTCCGGTGTCCGCGCCTGGCACACACGACTGCTGCAGCTCGCACGATTTGTCTCGACCGCCAACCTGCCCGTGATCTCTCTCTCTTCTCCCCCTTCTCTTCACCTCTTTCCCCCTCTTTTCTCTACGCGCGTTCTGTTCTTTCTCTCTTCCTATCTGCGACGGACTGCGCTCTCGTGACTGCGAGCAATTGCTGCTGCTGCTGCTGAAGCTGCTGCACTCACGGACGCCCGCGTCCTCGTCCACGACCACGGCCTCGTCCTCGCCCGCCGCGTCCGCCTGCTGCCGCCGCGCCAGCCTTGACCTTCTCGCGCGGCGTGTCTTCGATCAGAAGCGTGTCGAGATTCAGCGAGTCCGGCAATATATAGTAGCGGATGTTGTTTCCACGGATACTTAACGAGTCGAGGCTCGCCGGGTTCTTGCCCTTCACGGTCATCTTCACCGCCTTCAGGTGTGTGTTCATGCTGATGTCCACGCCTGCACAACGCATCCAAAGCCATCACAAGCGCGCTTCTTAGCACACGAACACAAGCACGGCTAACACAAGCAGCAGGCAATAACGGCTCGTACCGGTGATGGTGCCGTGCACAATCGTTCCATTCTTGAGCTCGATCGTGACCGTCTCGTTCGAGAGCTTCATCAAAAATCTGCTCCACACCAAGCAAAAGCAGTCGCGATCATTAGACGTGTTGCACAAACGACAGCACACGCACGAGTGAAACGGTGAGGATCACTGCTGCTGACGTCTGCACGACGCACACGTCACCACGCGACAGCAGCGCTTCTACACAGAGACCGAGAGAGGGAGAGCGCCGTACCTGACGAGCTTCATGACGCCTGCTGGTGCTTGTTGCTGCTTGCTTTCCAGTGAACGAGCGACTCCCTCAAAATGGCTTTCCAACCAAATAGACAGAAAAACTCGCCAAACCAAATAATGTCCGTAAAAGGGGGAAAACCCAAACTATCAGCAATCAATTCAAAAATGAATTGACGAATATGGTCAGCGCGATTTCGGTTAGATGGTTATTGCGAGAGATTGCAGTCGGAAATAACCGACTAGGGTGAATGCGGCACCTCATTTGACAGCATCCACCGGATACAAGAAGAAGCGAAATATATATTTTACTTGGCATGAGCATTCCCGCGTGTGTTTTGACCCAAAAGAAATTAAGCACCCCGATAGATATAAGAAAGAAAGAAAGAAACCGACAACGGAAACACGGAAAGAAAACCTTCCTGAATCCAAAAATTGCATTATGTGTATTTATGCGATGTCATGCTCAGTTTAACCATGGACGAACCTAATATTGTTTGATCTCAAGTAAATGGACTAAATTAAGACATTTGACATCCTCTAATATTTGGTGAGCGGTAACCAAATTGAGATTAGGATTCAGACAAATTTCATTTTGCATTTAGTGGACATCAAGATAATGGACACATGATCCCGCCGATTACTCGTCTGGCCAGAATATACCACACAGGAGGAGTCGATGTGGGGACACCACGTAAAAAACTGTTCTCTATGTTCAAATACCATGACCGTTTGATGAATCGCCAGCAGCTCCGGTCTTGTAAGTTGCAGGGCAGTGAGTAGCAGTGGTAGGACGAATGCCAGTTTCATACTGACACATACTGACACTAGACGACAATTTTTATTATTTTCCTAATCAATCTGTGTTCTTGTAATGTTTAGCTCTATCCATTTGAATCTTCTGCACTATGCGTTGACCTTAATGTTTTTCGCTTGATCTCAACGTGGTGGTGGATGTGTGGGAGCGCACTCTAAACACGAAGTCCAAACCAAAACTGGGGAGCAGGCGAAATTGGATATGTACTTTGCGACAGCAGGTTTCATGGACGGCGATCACCAAAACGACATCGTACAAACTAACCGACATGCTTCGAGAGCGCTCCCATAAACTAGTTATTCTGGAAGTGGGTAAGTTGACAGCAGATGTGAAACGATCTCCTTAAACTAACAACAGCAATGAAACAACTCAGCAATTTACAAACGTTTCCGTTTTAAAAACAGAGTCGTGTAATTGCAGATTAATTAGTTAGTCACTTTGACGCGATCTTCATTCACTAACGCAATACTATTTTCACACTGATATCCGTCGAAAATGCTTTCTTAAGAAAGGTATCAACTTCGTTGTCTACTTTTTGTTGATTTGAGTGCAAAGCAAAAGCAACTAGATAGTACTAGTTCCCATTGCGCGATAGAATGTCAGTAGTATGTAGGATATTCAGCCGTCGTTCAGTTTTTCGTTTCTACCACGGAGAAAATCAATTTTACATTTTTGAAATCAACTTTTGATGCCGTTTTTGACCGAAAGGGGGCGAGTGTTGGTGAGGAGGTGGCGAGACTAATGGACACCGACGAACCGAAGTGGCAACAGTCAAGGCTGTGAGTTCGGGAGTAGAATAGAGTAAGCACTTCAATGCAGCTAAGCAAGCGCACTGACCTGATTGACATGATGCCAATGAGATGGACAGGAAAAATGCGACCGGATAGGCGGGCTGAGTTCTGATTTGGAGCGCTGCGCATATAATGTAGCACGAGCTACGACATCGGCTCAGCGCGCGTCCAATTGGGCCCGGGACCAGTCCATCACGACGCTCGGCGAGGAATGAAGAAGCAGAAACCCACGTCGAAGCCAGGCAGCCGCAATGTCGACGGCATGGACTTCATCGTTCGGTCTCCTCCGCTGCGGACAACGCCAACAAGTATCAACCCGAACAATCGATGACTCAGCAGAGCCGAAAATGAGCTTTAACGGAGTTCCGGGCAGCGCTCATATCTCAGGCAACATAAGGCACCGACCAATTGGTCTAAACAACTTCCTCAGAGAAACTAGATATTTGGCGAAGCAATCACAACGATACAGAACGAGGATACAGAAGGAGTTCTTCCTGAGAAACCGTCGGGCCTCATCTCATTAATCTTTTGGATTGCCATAAACTATCTGCAAGTTGCCACCGTAGATCTCTTAGTTGCACGTGATACAAGAAATACTATATCCTAAGCGTTCAGCAGGAGACGGGGGGGGGGGGGGGGGGGGGGGGGGGGGGGGGGGGGGGGGGGGGGGGGGGGGGGGGGGGGGGGGGGGGGGGGGGGGGGG